>JANHGL010010180.1:97268-107869 GCA_024611195.1 Ceyx melanurus
TCAGCCCTCTGATCATCTTTGTTGCCCTCCTCTGGACCCGCTCCATCAGGTCCATGTCTTTCCTGTGTTGAGGGCTCTAGAACTGGATGCAGTACTCCATTTATTATATAGTTCCTTTATAAGCATAAATGTTTACTCCAGTACATTTCTAACTTTCCCTTTTTTGTATCACATCAAGATGAAGAATTATGATTTAACATTTCAGATCCTGATATTATCGAATATTAGCTACCTCAATTATAAAACACTTGCTATCCTTTCAAAAACTAAGCACTTTTTCACACGGTTTCAGCTTGTCATTAGAAAAGGGAAGGATTATTTTATAGATTGTCTGTAAACACAGACATTACATGCATTTATTTCACACCTACAACAAGATTTTTGTGACAGTGCATGGTACGCCAAGATGTGTTTCTTTCAGAAATAACAGACCATAGATATATAAAAAGTTGCAATTTCAAGCTCTAAGAGCAGGAGGGAAATTATCATGTCACTAGTCTAAATGTCATCTTTTATTTCACCACCTACCACCAGGTTCACATGCAAAATGTATGTCTTATCCAAAATTAGGTATCCTGGCAAAGACATCATCTCATTGTCTTCTTTCCTTCATTTATTTCTTTGGAAAAAAAACCAAAAAAACAAAACAAAAAAACACAAAACAAAAAAAATAATAAAAAAAAAACAACCAAAAACAATCAAACAAAAAACCAAACCAAACCAAAAAAACACAGATTCCAATTTAGTTATTATCCTTGATTCTGAATTATGATAAACTTTTTATCTTCAAGTTTATAAAAATACCGCTTGACAGCATAAATATCTCTCTGCATATACACGGAGGTGTGAAATAGTCCATAGTAGTAAAAATGAAACAGAGAAAGTTCTTTTTTTTTTTTTTAATCATTATTATGCCTCTGTGAAAGAAACAGGAGGCAGCAATTTTATAGGCAATATTTTGAATCCATAACAGAAACAAGCAAGAATTGGTCATGCCAGAAAAGTTGTCTTGTAATCCTTTAGTTTAACTTTCTACATTACATAGGCTGGATATAATTTTGAATATTAAACAAAGAGAGAAAAATAAATCTGTCTTTTCCACTGAACACAAAAGGTTTAAAATTTGCTTTTGATTAGGGAGCACAACAAGCTTCTGCACTTGTAGATGTGACATAACAAAGGAAAAATGGCAAACAGAATAAAGATGTTGCTGTCAAAGAAAGTAGAGACTAATAAGGACCATACTGATTTAGTTGGAGGAGAGAACCAGTAGAAAGAAAAAAACCCAGTTCATTAATAAATACATATATTCATAAAGTAGGAAAAACTGTCAGGGATGGTCTGAAAAATAGCTTAATGCCTACAGGGTTTTTTTTTAATATTCAGAAAAAGAGCCTTCATTTCCTTTCATAATTTTGAAAGTCAACATTTATGGAGTATCAGATCTACCTTAATCATTTTTGCAGCAAAAGGAACACTGATAGCCATACAGAGTACAGTTCACGTAACATCTGGGCTTTGCAGTGTGATAGGAACTTTCAAGTTCTAATGTAACCTATTGTAAAATCCGATTTCATAGAATCATAGAAATGTCGGGTTGAAAGTAAGCTCTAGAGGTCATCTTGTCCAATCCCCCTGCTGAGAGCAGGAACATCTTCAACTAGAGCAGGCTGCTCAGAGACTTGTCAAACCCCACCTTGAATGTCACCAGAGATGGGGCCTCAACTACCACCCTAGTTGAGTCTTACAGGAAACTGAAGACAAAGTAGTAGAAAAATAGAATAAAATGAGCTGGAAGCAATACTGAGAGAAAGAGGGGAGAGAGAAAAAAAAAAAAGGAAGTTTCTTTAACAAGAATGAATGCTGGGAAAGATGACCTACTGCTCTGTAGCATCAGTCTCAATCTTTGGAAAGACTCCACTGAGAATCAACTAGATGTCCTTCACGTCATACTTGAAAAGCACAGATTTCAGAGAGGCAAACAGGAAAGGAATTGCAAGCTCAGGAAAAACAAGTATGTTTATTTTACCCAGGTGAAAATAATGTAAATTCCAGGCACAGAAATAACACTTTCAATATACAAGATGTAAGCTTGGTTATGAATAGGAAGTGACAAAGGAGTTATGAAAACATCCCCCAGAAATCTGTCTCAATACTGAAAACAGCTAATGAAATAGAACCATGAGGCAGAAGTATCAGTTAGAACTGGTGCACTGCAGAGGAGGCAGAGTATGCCTCTAATATTACAAAAGCACCTAAATGCTACAGGACTAAATAAAATATACAATTTAATACATTATATGCATATGTATTATAGAAATCAAATGGTATTTTTCTTTTCTGGATAAACTCTAAATGCTATTAAAATCTGTGGGGGAAAGCAGAAACTTCATTGAATGGACCATACAGTTAGAAAAGTAATAGATCGATAGCAAAGGTGACAAAGCTGTCTATGAAGATACAAGAAAATGGGAAAATAGTAAAAAAGCCATGAACAAAACTCCACCAGAATATGGTTATCCCACTTCAGATATCTACAAAAGGGGACCAAAATAATCAGCTAATTTGTATTACCCAGCCTGCTCACTTTAAACTTTTAGCACTCTTTTGAAGATGTCCCTGCTCATCTTAACAGCATCATTGTTTTGCAGTTGCAATTTATATTATGCAAGCAGCAAGAGAGCAATCAAGCTAAAAAAAAAATAATATTCTGTTTTGCCCACAGGCATCCACAGGATATTAAATACAAAATTTAGTCTATACCTATCCTAACTTCTGTGCCTAATTTTAATCAATGGTACTTCTGCAAAAATATAATGATTAGAAATAGCACCACTTATCACTTGCCTTCTGTATGAAGAAGCTGCTTGTGCAGGCAGAGGCATTTTTGATTTATTTTGATTGTTTATCACTTCTGTTGAAGTACAAGATACATCAGTTTGCACATGGCTTCTTGCCATGAGATTGACAAGCAAACCACAAACACCTTCTGCTACTTAACACCCAACTTAACATACAGAATAAAAATGTGTCCAAAAGAACTGAAAACCCTTCCCTTATATTTTGATGGATGTTAGAGTAAACTGGTAGGTTAAACATTTCCAGGAAAACAGCACTGCTCCATAGCTCTGGAGATAATCTCCCATATATCCAGCCTTGCTCTGACAAACTTTCTACCAGCACTTTTCTTCGATAACCAAAGTGTCAGATGATGAAAATACCTCAGGGTTAATGGAAGCACAATTATTTATGTTTGATAGGACTTTGTACAGATTAAGAAAGCATTTTTAGTAAAATCAGTATCCAAATTATTTAAAAGAAATATATTTATCCTTTTCTACACTCGAACCATAGTGCATAAAGAAATATATTTAATGTACTGTCTAACATTTGATCTTTTCCTTTTGCCCTAATCTTTTTATACAAAACTTTCATTTATGCTTAAAGCATTTTATTTTTATACAATTGCATCCATATTGTATCACTTAAACTTTTATGAAGAACAATGCATATGTCTAACTCACAATATCAACATAAAACATTTTAATGTATGTGGGTAAGGATGCATGAAGGCAAAGGCCTTTCACAACTTGATAAAGGTAAATTCAATCTTTTGGAAATGCTTTATAATTATGATAAATGAAGACAGAGAACATTTTTGTAGCATATTGTAGAATATCAAAAGTAATGTTTTATACGTCACAGTTTTGGGCAGTTAGAACACATCAGAACTTCAAAATACTTCTGAAACATTTCTGTAAAGATACTTAAATCTGTCACTTAAAATTTCTCCTGACAGAGTCATTTTGTTTAGCTCATCCTGCTTGAACCTCAAAGTTCCATTTATTCGTACAATACAGCATGACAAGTAGCATCATATCATACTGTATTTTTATACAAAAAAAAAAGACAAAGTTGTTTATATGCAAAACTATATGAGGAGATAAATTTTGTGACTAAATTGATAAGAAATAAATGTAGATGTTCTTCTCAAAGACAATCACTTCTGCAGAAAAAATAAAAACAATCCTACCTCATTTAAAGATAAAAAAAGCCCACAGAATCACTTAGAACAATGGTCTAGGGGACACAATGCAAGCATTCAACTAATTTATCATCTCAATTTGTTCCCCAAACCTGGCTATTTCTTTAGTATTCCCGCTCTGGAGAACAGTCAATTGCAAGAAAAAAAAATAAAATATTTGATTAATGCTCCATTACTTATACCAAATAAATACAACACAGACAACAATACCCTAGTTACTATCTAATGAAATGGTTTCCAGATGAGGCCTCTTGTCAGTTACTTTAAAAACAGGCAACACTGGTAAAGGGAGAGGGGGAACTTCAGAACTTTATTTTTGACTTTAAATTACCTTGCATTGCTACTGAAACTATAAATTGTACATCTTGCCTACATTATATCACCTTGTAAATTAATCAGGTACTTTTATGACACTGCATATTTGTGATTTTATTCTAAACTTACTTAAAATGCCATGCTACTTTAAAAATGACAAATATAATTTGTAGCCTGTAGTAATTATGCAATCTGAAAAACAAAATAATCAAGGTTTTCCATATTTTGCAATGAGTTGAATAATGCATATGCAAAGTAGTAATAGGCTTAAACCATTATAAACACACTGAACAAACCTTACATAAGGGAAAGCCACAGTTTTTCTAAGCATGTTAATACAAGGCAATTGTACTAGAATTATCCCTGTTTCACAAATGGAAAAAACTAAGCACTGAAAACCTTAGTGAAATAACCCAATGTCACTGGACCCCAGGATGTCAGGGGTTGAAAAGTCTCTGGAGATCTTTGAGTCTAATCCCCTTGCCAGAGCAGGACCATATAATATAATCTAGAACAGGTCACAAAGGAACTCATCCAGGCAGGTCACACATGTGTAACCTAGAAAACAAGCATCATATTGGTATTTTGCCAGAAACTTTTTCCCTATAATATATAATACTGTCAGTTTGCTGCACAGTGTTTTGAAGACCTACCACGTGCAGACACACACACTCACACTCTTCTCCACACAAATGCACACGGGTGCCTATGAACACATAAATTTGCAGGGAAGCTCACAAAAGTCTTACAGAAAAAAAATACCAACCAGGTTACTCCAACTGTCCGCTTCCCTTACACTGGCTCTTAAATATCACAGTGACTGCAGGAACTTACTAGCAGAAAAAAAAATTAAAAAATACTAAGCAGATCTTTGCTGAAGATTGATTTACTATCCAATATGCACAAACTAGAAAGTGCTTTCTGCGACAGATTAAAGCCAAGTTTCATTGTTGCATGTACTCTGTTTTGCAAAATGGACTATTTGTATACGTTTACTAATTGAATTATTCTACTAGTAAATATGATTCACAGACCAATTCTAAAGAAACATGTACAATTACGGTATTACATAACACATTCAGCAGAACTGTGCTTACAAAAAAAAAAATTACCAGTTTTTAACAAATTCATGCTTATAATACTAAGCCTAGAAAAAATGCTCAAGACTCAGTTATGTTCCTTAAACTACTATTTCTAGATTCTATGCTGTAATAAAATATTTGACTTTCCAGATCTAATATCTCACTGGAAGTGTAAGCATTCTTTACATAGTAAATCCCAGAATTAATGGATCCAGACCTTTCCAGTCTTAACCCCAAAGGAATTGTCCCTTCCCTCCAACCCCATTAAAAAAAATAAAAAAATAAAAAAAAAGTATTTGAACATTTATTCTTCAGTGAAGAGCTGTTAAGAAATGTGCTGCTCTTTTGCATGTGGATCATTCAGAAAAGACAGATTTACTGGAGAGAATCCAGCGCAGGCCTACCAAGATGACTAAGGGAGTGGAGCATCTCCTTATGAGGAGATTCACAAAACTACTACTTTTTTTTTTTCCCCATAGCTGCAGAGCAGCAATGTTTATGCTCACTGTTCCTTAGCTCCAGTTTAATAAATGAGAGTAAATATTATTACATCATTTCCCAGCAGAGATTATGTGAGGAGAAGTTCATTACATTTGGAAGTTCATACATACACTTGTGCTGTCATCAGAGAGTCCATAATATTGTAGACAGCCCTAATACTACATATGAGAACTAGGGCTGTATATACTGGATCACTCAAGGAAGTTAAACTCTCAGCTCCTGAACTAGCACTAGTCTTCCTGCATACTGAAAGATGCAGAGATCCTAAAGAAAGAGTGTGATCATGTAATTAGAGATGGCACAATATACACAGGAATGAAAAGAAACCTGTACAAATTATCTTAATTCTGGTATTTCCTATCCCCTGGCTGGCATTGTACTGTCAGTTATGTTCTAGATTTACTTTAGTTATAGAAATATTGATAAGATTGAGATATCTCGGAAGGGAAACACTCCTCTCCCTTGCAGACTTCCTTAGTTGTGGTTGGACTTCACACAGTATGACAAGCTGCATCCAGCAAGTGAGACCTGTGCTATTTTTCTAGCAATAATAATAGCTTCACTTACTTTAAAGAAAAAAAGTCACTGTTATTAAAGTGTTTTACAGGATGATAGATATGCTTGCACTGACTGTATTGGAACAAGATTATTGCTGCTGAGATTATAATTAAAGCTTTCAAAGTTGACATGGCAGAAGGAAGGACTCTAAGTACTTGTCATTTTGGGGAAAATAATGATAGGATAGTCATATTTAAATGAAACTCTTAAATATAGGAGTGATTTCTGAGAACATTGCATTTGTTTGTTAGATTTTAAAGTATTGTCTGTAAGGATGTCATGCAAAGTGCAAATAGGCATGATAGAAAAGGAAAAAAAAGTTGAAAACAAGCTCAGACATGCAAAAGTGGAATGCAGCTATCTCTGAGGGAAAGCATTTTGGTGATGTGTCGTGTTTTTCCAACGTGCTGTTGAAGGCTGCAAATCTAGTGAAGCACGGGAACATTGATATCTAACAGCACGCTTGCTGCTCTTGGTATGTTTTGCAGAAAGCAACTGCTTTATCAAGAAAATAAATAAATAAAATATTCCACTGGAATAATTTTTTTTCTGGACTTGATATAAAAAAAAATTGCAATTTGTGTTACTTGGAAGAACGGAAATAAAAGGGGAAAGGGAAAGGGAGAGGAGATGAGGAAAAAAAAAGTATTTGTGAATTTATTAGTAATCTGAAATGCTGTCTGGGGACAAATGCTAGAAGCACCACATAAGAATATTCAGGTTAAAGTCTAGAGGAAAGGCTGTGGATATCCACCAAGATGTGAGCAGAGGAAAACATGGCTTTTAATTACCCCCAAAACCGCCATTCCTGTTATGAAATTTGTAAATCATGTTACCTTCAACTTCCGCCTCTCCGCAATGAAATGTCCCATGCATTTTTAGACCAGCACTGCGAGGCAGCTCCTTTACCATCTTGATTGTTTAAGATACCCTTCTGTATTCTAAATTAACGCTTATATTTTAAGAATTGAAATAATAAAAAGCTAGAAAAAGAGTATGAAACACTGTCTGATCAGTATGTTGGCCTGTATTATCTTTAACATAGAACTGATGTAAACCTTGCTTGATCTTCTGTTACAGACCATTTGCACATATTTACAAAGTGCATTCTTGAAGTAGTGTATGAAATTACGGTGTTTGCCTAATACCCAAATTCTCTTTCTCTCTCCCCTCCCCTCAATACATACAGTATTGGCAACCTGAAGTGTTTTTTTTCTGTTGCAATACATAATTCCTGATAAGTGGCACCTTCATATATGAATTTATCTGAGTCTTCTGCCAGTGAGATATGGTTTCTGTTTGTTCAGAACAGAACACCACACAGTGCCTGGATACAAGCTGCTGCTTATGATAAGCTCACTATAATTTCAGCATAGAGTGGTACATTTGTTGCCCTAGAATAACCTGACTTTATATCAGCTGGATTCATGCCAGTTTCTAACTGTTTGTCTTTAAACTGCTAGCTTTCTTCTAATTATTCTCATCCTGGGATACTTGGCTCATCTAGTCCTCATTTTGTGCTAAATATTTCTTATAAAGTCTTTATAAGCTTTCTTGACTGCTTGTTTGACTAGTATTTACACTATGAAATAAAGTCTTCGATTATTCAAAGCCTGGCAGTCAAAACCTTTCAAAGTTTTAAAAGCCCATGCTATCTCCTTTTCCTTCCCTTTTAGCCAGTAGGCATTTCAGTGACTTCTTGGCATTTGAATCTTCAGTCCTCTCTCCTCTAACAAGGTGCCTGGGTATTTTACAGTATGTTTACAAGGAATTTGGAAAGCCTTGGTTTTTTTCCTGCAGTATCTCTTGTCCACTTTGATGCAGCATTCTAGTAAGTGAAGACATCTTCCTGGCACTTAGATTACAATTTGTCTTTCCATAAGCACTAGTTTGTTTCTGCCTTTCAAATCTAAGGATTTTCTTTCCATTGCTTTCCTCATGCATGCAAAACTCCATATATAGAAAGGTCAGGGGACAATGAGCATTTACTGTTCATATACACCACTATTAAAGGAACTATATGCAATCTGTATAATTTGCAGTCTCATCTTTTTGGGGCAGCAATATCTTTTGTTCAGTGTTCATGTTGTAATTAGTGTAATAGCACTCCTGATTTCTAGTCTGTGTCCCTAGGAGCTGACGTACAATGAACATATACTATTATTAAGCCTGTAAAAAGGATCAACCTTTTTTAAAAAATGCTACTGGTCTGTTGGCTCGTTGTGCTAATTAATAATTTGGCATCACTTTCACCCTGTCCACTACAAAAACAACAAAACAGACATGCCAAGAGATCAATTACAGACAGAGCTATGGCTAGCTACTGATATTCTTGAAGGAATGAAAGCTATTTTTTTTATTATTCTAAGCTATTAGATAACAATTAGATAACAATTAGAGAATTGCAACAACTATTTTATGCATTTTGAAATAGAAAAACTTTGTCTACAAATTTTAAACCACCTCTATGGCTTCCAGAGTAAGCATGGAAAAAAATTAATTTCACTAAAGAAATTAAGAGGGTTTTAGTCATCTTCTAAACCCAAACTACTTATTATTTTATATATTAATTTATACTAAAAATAGTTCCTTATTATCATCATGCATAATAAGGGAGAGTCTGTCTCAAAAAAAAAGGTTACAATTTAATGAGTACATTTTTAAAAACATGGTAGAAAAGTGAGGCAATTATTCTGTCCTGGTATATGAAGAAACTGAGATATAAAGGTTTAGATTCTACCTAATCAGCAATCCTGCTGCTTTAGTCTCACTCTAACATCCATGGAGACATGGGCCCTTCTTCCACTGCATCATTTCAGAATGTAAGTGAAATCTTGAGTTCTTGGAAGACCGTGATTGTAGTTCCACTATTGCTGAAACATAGAAAATAAGGCAGGAAGAGGCAAAAATCTCAAGGAAGACCTGAGACAATCTTAAATCCAGTAAGATTCACTGCATTTCTTAATCCTATTTCACATCTTGATTCAAAAACTACCTAATTCAATGGTGAGACTTATGAGCAAAGATGA
Organism: Ceyx melanurus; assembly: GCA_024611195.1. Taxonomy (NCBI): domain Eukaryota; kingdom Metazoa; phylum Chordata; class Aves; order Coraciiformes; family Alcedinidae; genus Ceyx; species Ceyx melanurus. Next base: position 106,799 of record JANHGL010010180.1, read on the forward strand.
AATCTCCTATTAAAAAATAATAATTGTTCAGTTACTCATATAATGAATCCAAGTATAAGAAAGAGTGCCTTTAAATATCTTAATGATAGTACATACTTACAATTACATACTTACAAATAATTACAAACAAGCCTTCAGAATTATCATTCTAGGAATACAATTACTTTTTTAAACATGTGTACAAAGTGAAAAAAAAATCTTAACTGAGAAGGAAAATCCCACATGTATATCTCTCAAGGTACTTTTTTTTTTTTTAATACACCTTCTCGTTTTTTAAACAAATCAAATAAGAGCACAACACAGAGAATAAAAGCCACATTACTGTGTTGCACAGACATAAATAAATTTGAGTCAAATGGTGCTTCCTATATCAGATTTTAAACCAAAAACTCATGCCAAGAAATACAATTTCTGTCTAGTGATTACAAATTAAGAGTGAAAATATGTATTCATGTAAAAAAATGAAATAACTTCAACCCATCCATTTAGGCTCCTAAAAGTACTGAGTAAATCCAAAAGAACCAGATTACTCGAAGTCCCTAATTTTGTTAGAATCAAAGACATAGATCAGAAGGTACAGCAATTAACAATTGCACTATCAAACCAATTTAGAAAAGTAGTATTAACTTACATACTTCACACAAATTTCAAGGGGTTTTCCAAGTTTTGTGGTTTGCAAATAAACTCAAAGCAACAGCTCTAGGAACTGTTCAAATGGAATTAAACAGGGATTTTGACACTTTGCCCTCCAATGATCAAAATTACAGAAAAAGGACTGTGTACCTAATGATGTAATTACATGCAGTCATGAACAGTTTAATTACTGTATGCCTGAGTGAGCTTTTTTTAAAAAATATTTGAGGGCAGTGTTGGAATTTTTTTACTTGAACACCTGACTGATTTTAAGTATATCGACACAACCATCCTAGATTACAATCATAGAATCATAGAGTATTTAGGGCTGGAAGGGACCTCCAAAGGTCATCCAGTCCAGCCCCCCTGCAGTGAGCAGGGACACCCTTAACTAGATCAGGCTGCTCAGAGCCTTGGCCAACCTCACCTTGAATATCT
>JANHGL010010180.1:107969-161201 GCA_024611195.1 Ceyx melanurus
TTTAATTAAAACCCATTACCCCTTGTCCTTTCACTACAGGCCCTTGGAAACAGCTCCTCTCCAGCATTTCTGTAGGCCCCCTTCAGGTACTGAAAGGTGGCTATAAGATCTCCCTGGAGCCTTCTCTTCTCCAGGCTGAACAATCCCAGCTCCTTCAGCCTGTCCTCATAAGAGATGTGTTTCAGCCCTCTGATCATCTTTGTTGCCTTCCCCTGGACCCGCTCCATCAGGTCCATGTCTTTCCTGTGTTGAGGGCTCCAGAACTGAATGCAATATTCCAGGTGAGGTCTCACCAGAGCAGAGAGGCAGAATCACTTCTCTCAATCTGTTGGCCACACTTCTCTTGATGCAGCCCAGGATGCAATTGGCCTTCTTGGCTGCAATTGCACACTGCTGGTTCATGTCCAGCTTCTCCTCCACCAACACCCCCAAGTCCTTTTCTGCAGAGCTGCTTTCCAGCACCTCATCCCCCAGCCTGTAGCATATAGAATTAGAATTAATTTCCTTTTGAAGCAGCACAACACAAACCAAAAGTATGCATACATTGTGAATTAAGACATCTTATGACACTTAATGCTTCTTTTTATTCTTAGAAAATATTGCCTGTGGTCAGAACTATGAAAGGTCTTCATTACAAATTAATATGCAAAACAGTAATTTTGAAGCTGTTGTTGGATAATCAGATGCATCTTTAGCTCCTGAACACTTCTTAAAGCCTATCCTTAGCTCTTATATGGTTATATAGAAAGTGTGACACATCTGACGCACAAAATGTGTTCCCCTGAGAACCGCACTGTGTTGCAAAGAAAGCTTCCAAATCCCATTTTGGGACACACTGATGCAATCAATGCTGCTCGTTGAATAACTAAACTGTAAAGTCATTTGCATTAAAGAAAAACATGCATGATTCAATGGAAGACTTCACAGTGCTCTTTGTGGAGGTTCTGCTGGCAAGACTAGGTGTTGTTTCAAGTGTACATTTGTACAAGATTTTAATCTGGATCACACAGGCAATAACAGGTTTCCCAAGGATTCCTCTGCATTTCAGCAGTCAGATTTCATCTATAAATGAACTTGACAATTTTTATGTTTTTTTTAAACCTTCTCATTAATGCTTCCACTGGATTAGCCAAGTCCAGTGAGAAATACATTTCTTGAAACTGCCTAAGAATATGAGACAGTAGGGAATGAACTATATGACACTGCAAAGCTAGGAGAGAGCACTATACTGGATGTCCATTGTGAGGAGAAGCCAATGGAGGTTGTAGATGAAGAAGGGACAACAAAAACATGTCTTCAGTTTTCCATTAAAAATAGACAGATGCATGCCTTAATACATTTGTACTCTCACACTGCACTAAAAATACAACATGAAGTCTTGTTTCTCCTAAGTATTTTGCAGCACTACAAGCTACAGTGAAGTTAAATCTCCAATATGCATTAACTCTAAGGAATTAGAATTCACAACCATGTTTCATACACTAAAAATAAATCCTTGCCCATCTAACCATCAAAAAACTCTTACATAAATATACTAAGAATCTACAACTGTACTAGGCATCCCACATTTCCACCCACAAATTATTTTTAAATCTACTTGATTTGGTGGTGAACTGTTCCACCAAACAGAAATATTTGCATCCATATACTACTGTGCTCTGTCACATGAACTCTAAATGCTTGACTGTAGCTTATGCCCAGTCCTATATCTGCCAGCAGGAGGACAATGCAACGAAACAAAGAGATGTCTTGAGCAGAGATTGAGAGCAAGTAGAGAGCAATTTAAATTCTAACTCAATAAGATTTTTTTTTCTTTTATTCTGACCTTGGTTTTGTCTCAAGTCAATTCTCATTATTAAATGAAATCGATTCATCAGTCCATGAGTAGGAATGTGCATTGCCAAAAGGGAAAGCACCCAACTTTGCTGACCAGTAACTTGCTCTCAACTTTTTCAAGAAAGCTTTTTCCTCTTTAAACAACATTAACTTTCTGTTCTTGATTAAAATAAAGACATTTAACCACTGCTAAAGCCATGCTTCTACTGAAAAGAGACTGAAAGGACACAACAATTACTTTGAGAAGTACTACAAAAAAATAAAACTCAGAAACCTTCCTCAAGATGGAATACCTTCACACCTGCATAATTAAGAGTATTTTCTCTTCACAAAAATACTTTTTCCCCCCACGTAATTTCCTCCATTCTACTAATAATTTAAGCAATGCCCTGTCCAGTAATTAATGTTAAATACAATTAAAAGTGCAGTAACATCTTGAAAATACATCCTTGAGGGAAAATGATCTCAAAATTCAAAGTATAGTTTCAAGAGGAGGAGGATGGCAGCAGCAAGGCAGATGATGGAATGAGCATTACCACCTCCACATGCACTAGTGGGAAAAGTTCTTTCTCAGAGTTCCAGTAGTTACTTTCAGACCATTCACTGGAGTTACTGCAGGACATGTTGGAATAGCTGGTGGTACGTCACATGGAAGTGCAGATGATAATTCGTGTCAGCTCCACTGTGGCCTGCTTTTAAAAAATACTTTAAGACAACACTAATTGCAGAGAAAACCCTATTTGCTCTAGATGGTTTGTTGTTTTTTTTTTTTCAAGGGTTCAGTTGTTTATCTCCCTGCAGATCCAAACATTTACTGTACTCTGAGAGTTCACTGTACTCTAGCAATTAAATTAATGGCTGCAGCAACAGCAAGAAATCCTTTAAACCCCTGTGGGCTTGTTCCTTTGATTAGGCTAGATCAGTGAAGCTACAGCTATTTGCAGGCAGATTAGATAGGCTAGGTTTTTATTGCCATTTGCACTAGAGATAGAAAGGTCATGTTTGTTGACATCTTACCAAAATCCATCTGTGAAAGTTTACTTTAAAAGTTATTCTTCAGGAATATTTTAAATTTTTAAAGAGTACCATATGGATCTAAGAATAAGAAATGACCTAACCACACCAATACAAAGCAGAGTACTCCACTTCTGCAACAAGCAGAACAAACATAACACCCGCACATATATTTTCTCTTTTCTAAAAGCAAAGTCTGAACAAATTACAAAACATAGGGCACTATTAATGTTAGGCTTTGGAAATGAATCATAAAGTAGTTCATGATCAGCATATCTGATTTTGTTTTGGCTGAAAAAATAGATTCAAGGAATGTTCTTATTTCACGTTTAACTGTGCCATGCTATTTTTTAACTGCAGCTTTTTGTTGTTGTTGTTTTTTTTTCCCAGTAATTAGAATGCTTATGATAACAATGTCATAGATAACAATAAGCATCTCAGAACATCTTACAAACATTAATATTCCTATGCCATTTGAGGTGTCAAATGACAAATATTCTGGTATCAAAAAATATCTGTACAGCCTTTTGAGAACACTGCAATTCCTGATTTTCTGAGACAAAGATAAAAGAACACGAAAGTGGCAGAGTTGGGAAGTTAATCCAGCCTTGTGAAGAAGACCTTATCACCTACCTTAATAATGAGATGATCACTTTTTTTAGATTATTTGCTTTGCAGTAATACAACTGTTGTGCTTTGAATATAATAATGACAACTTGAGAACTTCCCAAGAAACAGCAAGATGACACCTGAAGCTAAACTTCTTTATCCTTTTTCATTTTTAAAGTCATATTTATCTAAAGAACTATAGAGAAAAACAATGTGAAAGTTTGCACTTTGTATTGTGAATTTCACACCAACCTATTCTACTCCTACTGTACTGCCAGTAGTAGGATTGTCTCAAGAAAACAAAACCTCTAACACTCATGAGAGGATTAAAAGAAATTACAAATTGCTTTTTTCTTAGTGACACTAAAGTTAAGTCTCTTAGGACATTGTATTATAAGTCTATAATCCCTCTCACTGCTTGTGCTGCTAGTGTGAAGCAGATGTCTTCAGCTCTGCTCACAAAAGCATTGTTTTCAGTATGGAATTACATGTCCTAAACTGAAAGGTTTCCCCACTAAATTTTGAAGCCTATGACATCACCTGAAATGTTCAGATTTGATATGGTTTGCAAATAGAAGTATTCATCCCAGTTGCAGCCCTGAGAATTCTTTGAACACTTTTCATAAATGCTAGAAAATAAAATAAATAAATAAAAAAACAAAAACAAAAACTAAAAATAAAAATAAAAATAAAAATAAAGGAAGTATGTGGCCATTTCCTAGTAGTTTGAAAATTATTTTCCTTAGGATATATCTGGCGCATCTGGAGAGTTAGAGATGAGACTACAGAAGTCTGTAGAACTATGCCATAAATCTTTTTAATAGTCACAGATAAAAAAAACATCCCTTGAAATATCTTTAAAATCATCCAAGGCAAAATTTCTAGAGTGTTCCTTGCATAAAACCAAGCCTGTTTTGTGTATGTGTATGACACCTGTAATACTTGAAAGTTACAGGAAAGATTAAGGAAAATTAAAATGAAAATATATTCATGGCAATTCAATGATTATTGTATTTTTCATTTTAAAGAAAACAAAGTAGAATGCTTGAGGAAATGGACTGGAAAGAATCTGGGCATGGGATGCATCAGCTTCCTGAGACCAGGAATCAATCTGGGACCAGGAATCAATCTGAGACCACAAGCTGTTTCTTATTATCTTGGCTTCCCAAATGACTGCTGTGACTAGCCAGTGCTGATCTTCAGGGACTAACTTTCAGACTGAGAGTCAGTCACAACTCACTCACCCTTTCTTCAACATCAATAGTAGGAAACATAAGATCTTTAGGGAGTACAATTTAGTTCATAACAGAGATCAGCAGTTTTCAACCTTTAAAAAAATACACGTCTCAAAACCACGCACCACTAGTTCTTTATTTCTACTTGCTATTTTTCAAATATTTATATGGCACTACAAAAATGTGTTCCAAAGTAAAAAGCAGAACATAATAAAACTAATCTTAAATGTTTTCCAATTTGAAAAAACACACAAAGTACTTTATGGCTTATATACCTACAGCTTTTCTGTTCAATATGTGTGCAGGAATCCACCAAGAACAAGCATGTAAGAAAACCAAAAGGCAGCAAGATATCTGGGTTGTGACTTACTTTCCAATGTCATCAATTCTTCACACCCTGAAGCACAGACTCTACTTGATCATACATTTGCCATAATTTCATATATGAGGAAGTAGAAAATAAAAGATCGCCTAGATTTATTTTTTCTTACTTCTCTTCATTCTAAAGGGGGATACAAAACAAGAAACCTACTGCATAAAGTTCCTGGATTGTTTTTCTAAAGAACAGCTGCCTCTTACCAGAGAATAAAGTCTTTGCATTTAAATGGCACTCTCTAACTCTTCCCAAAAATCTCCACTAGAGCTGCAAAGGAAAAGTTACTTGATTCTCTAACTAAACAATAAAATTCACAAAAGAGAAATGAGGAAATACATCAACTATATGGCATCTTTGATTTTTTATTTTTATACTATCTTATGCACTGGTAATAAAACACAGAAGTTAATAATTCAGTGAACTGATATAATTCAATAAATTGATGAACTTGAATACTCATCTTGGGTAATAGCAGTTTACTAGTTGCATTATCATTGTCGTTTTTTTGGGCAGAATTCAATAATCAAAACCAGATTTTCTCTGCCTTTCTTCTAGACTCTATTCTCTCCCATTTCTTTTTATTTTATAGTAAAAAAAATTCATCACCAACTACAAAATACGTTGATTAATTTTTTATCATGCTTCACTGTCTCTAAAAGTCAGCCATATGTAACATTCAACTCAGAGTAACTAAGGAAACATGGACCAATAACTTTGGTCTATAAAACACAAATACCATAAATGCATGAAATAAATATGACATAGAAAAGGGACAAAAATATGTTCTTGAAATCACTGTATGTACTCCAGAAAATAGTGTTACCTGCTAGCCACAATACCTGGATGCATTCAGGAGGAAGTTAACCTACTTCTTCCTGTGAGTTTCTGTGGTTACCAAGTTTAAAACCTTACCAGATGTTCTTTTTTTTCCTCAGTTTGGAGTAGAAGCCTTTATCTCAGGCTGGAAAGGAAGATCTTAAACCCATTTGCTATTGCTTTGCAGTGATACAGCTTCCTAGAATATTTATCAGAAGTATGTCACCTACCAGATGTTGCTTCTCCGTAGGAAGCCTCTCCAATTGCCTAGAAGATATGTCTCCCTTTCTCCCAGGGTTTTTTTTACCATTATTTTTTCCCTTAATTTTATGACATTAAAACATGCTTTTGTTATTTGCAAAAAGTAAACCCTTATATATTAAAATATTATGTTACCCAGTTGATAAGACTATGGGGGTTCTATGCTATCACTAGACTGGGAATCACATTTTTGTGATGTTTTCTGTCCCAGGTTAGTCCTGGATATTTTCTAATGCTCTTCAGTGTAGAAGACCTTTTCAGGTTTTATTATCACCAATGAAGAGCTTTCTTTCCAGAGAAAACATGAATGGCATTTGAGTGCTCTAGTCTTCCTGCTTAAGGACACCAGAAAATTACAATAAATTTCCACACAATTGATATTTTAATATACTGTCAAATAGGCTGATGGAATTGAGGTTATACTGTGTAAAATTTGTAGTTAACTGCAATCAACAAATGGGTTATAAATTAGATTGCTACTATGTCATGTTTGAATTTATTGAGTTTGTCAACTACTGCAGTATCATCTAGAGAAATACTCATGTATAAAGACTTGGATGCATGTGACCGATTATAATTTGTTTTAATCCATAATCTGGTTGTGCTGTGTGAGGCTCATTTCCTAGATATTTTATCATTAGCAGGCATAGGAGCTAGGATAAGAATCTATAGACCTAGTCCACAGTGAAAGCACTTCTTAGAGGAAATACTACCAACTTTATTAATATCCCATTGCTTAACCCCAGTGATTTTTCTTAGAGAGAAAAAAAAAAAAGGGATAAAAATATTTACATAGAACTGAATATATTAAAGCCCTATCATACAACAATGTTGATGACAAAGTACAGTGTATATTGACCACAACGGCATGGATTCCAGTCGCAACCACATCAGTTTGGCAAGTCTGTCATTAGCCGTGCTAAAGAAATTTGCATTTTACCCAATAGATTTAGAAATCTTTTGGAAGGTGTCAGGAAGTTACACAATATCAAGCAAGATCTGCACCTAAAAGAGTTTGTTTTCCCTGTCTACCACAGAGAAACTGGATCAATCACAGCATAAAAACAGTTTTACAAGAAGGATGTGAAAAAGGGTGCATGAGCAGCTACCAGTGAGTAAGGTGTGCAGAGCACAAGTCACAGCTTGATAAAGCTTCGGAATCAGTTAGAGAAGAAAGCATTTTTCACAGCTATTGTCACCAAACCAGACAGTGTAAGTGTGACCAGCATGCCCTCCTCTTGTCCACAAGTGTGGCTTCACATGTCACACAAATTTACCCAGGAAGTGGCTGAAGACACTTCTCCAGCACTGCAAAGAAACCATTGAGCCTTCTCTGCTTTACAGCTATAGCAACAAGATTGCTGTACGATGCCCGCAACAAAGAGACATTTTAAAAAGCAGAATCTTGAAAATAAAAAGATTAAATTATAGCTACAGTGTTACTGCTGACTGCATTTATTTCTAGTCCATGGATACCACTTCGGGAATATTATTTTCATATCATCTTGCATTTTCAATTTCAAAGAAGCAGCATTATGAGCATGATAAAGAGTTCATTCATTAGAGTTACAAACTTTCTTATAATACTGTAATAGTTGTGGGTTGTTTTTTTTCCTAGATAATAGCTTTAAAAAAATCTCTAATTGCATATTTGTATACATATATGTACATCCTTTCCATTTCAGGTACATTATACTGAAGTTCAGCACAAAGATTTTTTATTCCAATATTGGCAACTCATGGATTTCCAGTATGTGTAATTCTCCCCTACCAACAAAACTCTCCATGATACTCATTTCAAACAGTGAACTGTCATATTTCATGCACTCCTTCACACATATTACAAAACTTTGAGACTTTTCTTATGCCTTTGTACATTTTGGATTAATAGAAAGTCCCCAACACCCCAAATGATATTAATGTTCAAATGAATAGGAATGGTTTTTTGATCATAAAATTGCAGCAATTATATCTCATAAATTGCAGGAAAATCAAGTGGTTTGAATAAACATTATTTGCTTCAAAAACAAGTGGCATCCCGAATCTGCCTCATTGAATGCTAAAACATACAAGAGAAAAGGCTGCTATCATTTCTTCGTGTCATCTTACGTAGATCAAGTGTCAATAATAATAATATGCACATCTTATAACAAAAAAAACCCTCAGTTAAATCTTGATTTTTCAAGAAAAGTAGACAAATTAGAAATATTAACTCTAATTTTTTACCATCAATTAGACAAGTAAAAAATGCTGTGTAAAAGGAGAATACTTATTAGAATTTAAGAGCTCATGGTTGAGATCCCTCGGGCATTAATTTCCCAGATGGCCAAGACTCTCAAATTTTTAAAATGCTTATTATTCATCTAATAGAATTTCCTCCACAATAACAGAACTCTCTTCCTATTATGTTGCAGTGTGTTTTTTAACCCAGAAATTTTAAACAAACAAAGAATAACAGACTATAAAGACACATATTATAGTACATCTTACTCTCAGAGACTTTTCTGATAGTCAAGATTTCTGCTGACACTTTCTCCCTCTCCATTGTGTCTTATTACTAACCATCACATTTTTTTTAATTACTTCATAAAACTTTCTATCTGAACATTCCATAGCAATCCATCTTTGTCTTAAGTAAAACATCAATAAGGTCTAACACTCCTCAAATAATGACCTTATTGCCTTCTTTGGTTCACTTTCATATTCATCATAACAGTATTTGTGACAAGGAAGTTTGTGAAACAGAACAGCATCCCCCTCTGTCATGACTGTTGAGATGGAAGAAGTTATGCATTGGAGGTTGAGTCAATATGCCAGGTATTCTCAAATCAGCACAAAATACATACTGCTTTTGGCTTGATATCACTGCACTATGCAGTCCAAAACCATAATTAGTTGATTAAATCACATGACAAGTTTGTTTATTCACCATCTGTCAGTACCTCTAGGTGGTCACTTTCATCCAGAAGAGTATCGGTGTCTGTATTCTTGCTTTCCCAGATGTTATGGCGATTTTTCCTACCTGTATCCTATCAATCAAAGCCATGTAACAACCCACTGGAAGCATACACAGCAATGTTAGACAAATTTACTGCAAAGCTTTTTGCTATCTGTGGGGAGGCAACAACAGATTTAACACAATTCAGCCTAATGATACTCAAACATGCTCCTTCACCTGGAATGCTCAAGAGACACACTGAGTATTATGAGTTGTTTGGGAAGGCTAAAAACAATTTTTGAGATTCTCATTCCTGGGATTCTGCTGTTCTGGAGATACATTGCCCTTCCAATGTCTAGAAAACATATCTCTCTCCTATTAATGAGCTTGAAGAATGATGAGAAAATATGGCGACAGTGCGAGAAAACAAATCTCTCCTTTTCCTTGCAGTCCAAGAGGAGCCATGTGTAAGTTTTTATTCGCCTTCTCCTCTGCTATTTACAGGAGGACATGAGGTAATGTTCTTACAGCCCTTCCAGAACAGATGCAACAGCAATAAGACATGAAAGCTAAAAATGAAGAGCACAAGGATACAGGAATAGAAATTCAGCACGGATGACTAGCTGGATAAGTCTGTCAGCAAAGGAGGGAGGTGAACAATTTCCTTTGGAAAATTTCAAGAAAAATTTATTTTAGGCATTCCTTAAAATGATATACTAAAATAGTCTTTATTAACAGTGTACCTCTGAATTTTCAGAAATCGATGTTTTAATAATTAAAAAAAATATTGACAATACTTCTAATATCCTCCTGTGTTCAAGAAGAGAACCAACCTTTTTGATTGAATTGAAACAAAATGCTTGGAAAATTGTTTCTAGTCAACTGCTTTAAGCAGCATGAATGGTTACTGTTGTTAAGACCACCATTCAACAGTACTTCGTAAGGTTTGACCAAGATTTTTGCTACTATTGCCTTGGATCCTGATTTTTTTCAGTCAGCATATTTGTCTGTCTTGATATTTCACTGGGTCTGTTTTCAGGATCCAGCATCTCCTGGCTCTTCATTCTTAGCCTTGCGCACATCTATACAGATCATCAAAGGGTTATAAGAATTAGCAAAAATAAGGAACTAAGAGAAGACACCACTCTATGTGGCTGGCTCCCATACATTTTTCTGCTTAGGTTTTGACAACTGCAATTAAAAATATTTAACAAAAAAGGTTATGAACCAATTTCAAATTTTCACTTTCTGACAGTATTGTTTGTTGACAAGAAAGAATTTTTTTGGAAGGTAAGCATCAATTTGATAGGCAAAAATGTGATTTCTGTTTAGCTAGTTAGCTGTGTTTTTTTCTTTCATAGGGTATAAAGAGCCAACTTAGATTAAAATTCTGTGTTTCTACTTGGAAAGTTCAGCATAAATGAAAGATTTGACATAGGACTTTCTAATATAAGTTCAGTATATCAAAGATAACTTGAATGACAGGAAATATTGTGGCACATCAAAGAGGAATGAAAAGATAGTCTTCTCTTGTATTATTTATCAGCTTCTCAATCTAATATACTTGATACATGTGTATCTCTTGCACTATTTGAAAACTCTCATAATCTATCCTTTCCTTGATTAATATCCAGCAATGAAGAAAGTAGAGTACATGGGATCCAGCATTCCATACAAATTATCTCTAGATAAGTTACCCTGCACTATTCAGACACTACATCAGACACATCCTTCAAAGCTGCTGCACTTAGAAAGGAAGAAAGCAACCCAAAACAGCTTTCAGAGGTGTATTTTGACCAATTAAAAACCAGCATAATCTTAACCTTTTTCATTGGAGATGCTATGCAATAAACACCCACCTCATGCCTGGGAAAGAGATATATATAACACACAGTGCTTTTCTCAAGCCCTGACTAACCTTGCGGGGTTCAGTGGGACTTGTTTGTGGACTGTATGTCAAGTGTGTGAATGTTTCTTTACAGGAAAGAGAAGCAATAGGAAAGGTATGAAGAAAAATATTCAGCTGAGGGAGAACACCAAACAAAGGTTTATTACACCAAGACAGCTTTTCCTACATTCAGATATATCCAAAATTACATTACGAGCTCCCTATACTTTCCTTGGTAGTTTGTTTTTTTTGTTTGTTTGGTTTGTTTGTTTTTGTGTGTTTGTTTGTTTTTGTTTTTTTTTAATTTGCATCACTGACTGAAGTATTCTCTAGATGTTTTAGTTTGACACAAATTCACAATTCTTGATTGCTTAGTCCATTTTTTTTGTTTGTTTGTTTTTAATTGTTTTTCTTTTAATAACATTACAGACAGCAAGCCTTCATTGGAGAGCAATAAATAAATAAGGAATAAAATATTCCTGGGAAAATGTTTTAAAGTCCTTGCCTTCTGCAGAACCCTATATTCAACCCATCCCACTGTCAATACTGCCAATGTTCCAACAACAGAATTTGAAAAGCTCATTCACTTTCCAACCAGGACTATGGGAGAAACACAAACCAGGCTCTCTGGAAAACACAGAGTTCTCATATGTTACTCAGACTAGACTACAAAACAGCTCTAGCCTCATACTTTTTCCATCAGTACAAAATAAGCACATACTTTACACACGTATAATCAATAATAAATATCTTAGCCTTAGCAGGGGGAGGCAGTATATGTCAGAGAGATGAAAAATGCATGGAAGGATCTCTAATGTGATATGGTTTCCCACTCATTTGTGATTTACTTGATTTTATGAATTACAGTAGTAGTGTTAGGATTTTATATTTTCAACTTTGAGCACTTTTAACTGACTTCCAACTAAATTTTTCTTTTCTGGAATATGAATTCAGATGTTCTCTGTTGGTGCCTCATTAGTTTCTCTTACTTTAGTCTCACTAAACAACTTCACTTTAATATATTTAGAACTAAAAATTGAGTTAGATAAATAATTCAGAGTCCAGCAGAGTCTTACAGGATCACTGTGCAACACACAAATTGCCTGACAAACATATGCTTTGAGAGAAACTGCCTTTTAATTCTCAATTTATTTGTTGGTGACACCACCATGAAAGAGCTGGACAGAAAAGCAGCATAAAGTCAGGCAAGAGGTGACTTCATGGTTGCCATGACAATCTGAGTGTTGCTCTGTTTGTATTTAGGCATCGGGAAATTCTGTATTGAGTAGAGTGAGCAGATAAGAAGGTTTAGTATTTTAGGCTAAAGAAGCTTGGAGAAAAAGCCTGCATCCCATAGCCAAATTATGCAAGGAAGCTGGAACTAGTAATTTTTTTTAATTTCTGTAAGCATCTTACATCTATGAATAATTGATGTATAAAACCAAAAGCACCATATCACCCTCATTCAACCTGAGAGTCCAATGATGACTTCAGACTCTAGCTGGGTTATGTACACTAAGTACCTAACAATGCATTCAAAGCAATGGTATACAGTGATCAGATCAGTGATCAGTAACACAGCATTGTCTCTCCTGCTAATGTAAGAAATCTAAACCAGGAAAATAATTTAAAATTACTACTTTTCTAAGAGCTTACACATAGGAAGTTTCTTACTGTGGTACTATGGTTTCTGCTCTCTAAAGTGGCCCAGGTCTGTGTCATCGTTCTCATCTGAAATATGCATTTAAGTATTACCTGCAAATCTAATTAAATAAGCAATGCCTTGCACCTTACAAGTTGCTCCTGTAACAATTCTCTGTTAAATAAATCCATATATTTCTTTTATAAGAATGTCTAAGCAGAAAGCATGAAATGTCACCAAAGGTCTGACTACTCTGAGTAGGTATTACAAATTCTCTAGGTATTAAGGGTGTGTTCATTTGCGTGTGCACATGTATCCACACATACCTGATTTCAAATAATAAATTGTTTGAAATATTACCTTTTTTTTTTTGTTTGACAACATATCTAACCATTTGAAAAAAAAAAAACAGATTGAAGGAGAGATTCAGAATTACTTAAAAAAACCCATGTCTCAGAGAATATGACGCTACCAACAGCAATACTGAAAAACCTATCTTATATACTACACAGCATTGAAAATACCTAATAAAGCCAGGGAGAACAGAAGGTGCATTAAAAATTAAATTTCTGCATTTCTACCACAAGGAGGTAAAACATGCAATCACAACCAAGAAATGGGTACAAATTTCTTTCATGTTTTCTTTCTTCCTTTCATGTACCAAAAATTCCAGTTCCTTTCTTCATCCTCCTGCTTGAGATAGCATTTTAATAAATGCCTTTCTGATCCCACTAAGTGGAGTAACATGTCCTTTTCAGGTCTATGCTTTCTGAAACATAATGTTTCAAGTTTAATTACAAATTTCATAGGAAATCCTGATACTACCTGGGGCAATGAAGTCCTGGCTAATAGAAATGGCTTCTCTATTTATTTTCAGAGAGTGAGAGTCAATAATTAAAGCCTGGAGCTTACCCACTTCTCTGAGCAGCTGTAATAACCAAAGGGAAGCTCATTTTGTTGGAAGTAGCCTGGTGAGATAGGCATTTTAACAATAGGTAGAAAAAAAGAAGTGGGCATGGTAGTCCTATTTTCAGCTTTTATTTCATATTTCTCTTGTGAAAAGGTCAAGCATGGGCAGCAGCATGCAAGTCTTTAATGAACAAATCCCTTAATGTTTTCTCAGCTTCTTTTTTGTTCCAATATGTGAAACAACCTTATTTTTAACTACATCAGGTCTAAAAGATATTGAATGCTCTGTTCAAGAAGTCTTTTTCTCAATTTCTTCATTTAATTTACTAATCCTATCACCTCAGAACCACTGATACCAATTATATCAGTTAAAATTTTCATAATTACTTATGTCATACTGAAGCTGCTTGGAACATATTATTGAAGAAAAATCTAAATTTCACCTTCACAATAAACATAGATAAATCACTGTGCATTTTATTATATTCAGTAGTGCACTTCTGATTAATAATTAAAAAATTCACTCTGAAAAAAAAGTGAAAGAGATGTTTTCTTTTAAATGGATAGTAAATGTTTTGTAATTTTCAGCTTATATTAGATCAAAACACAAGATGTCCCATCAAATGCAAGATAATTCTGATTATAAGATTAGTAATAAACTGGTATAGAATATACATTTTCAGATGCTTTATTATCCATACTTTGTTACACTCTGGCTTCTCAAGCAGATTTTTACAAAAAATATGTGGAATCATTAGCTTGTTGAAATCACATTTACTATTATCACAGAAGGACCTAACACTCATTGAGACAAGGGGCCTATCTTTTTACAAATGTATATTTGTATAATTGTATAATATTGCAAGTTTTAGGTGGTAAATATAAAACAGTTGCAACTGCAGATACCCTTATTACAATTCCTTCTTTAAGGCATATTTTTAGGGCAATTAAGCCTTAATTCTTTTAGAAAGAAAAACTCTTGCACTCTTGTTTGCAAAAGCATCGTTTACATTTCTATTATATAAATGGTAGTCTGAAAAGAAAGGCTTGCATGCTAATCACTTCATTGTAATAACATTTTTTTTAAAAAAAAAAGGGAAAAAAAAGGAATGATCAAATAAAATAATCAGGATTAGACTCATAAAAGACTCCAGTATTTGACACATTCTGTAGATTAAAAATAAATACATGATATTAGAAACCTTTTTTTTTTTTTTTAATTTTTTAATGGGAAATACTGTTACTTTTAGCCTATCAGGAGTTTGAAAAGTTGCATGGCTTGAAAACCTTCAAATTTTTAAAAAACTAGTAGTGAACAAAAAATGAAGGTCCTTAGGAGAAGGTCATCTCAGTGTTTCCTCATAAACTGTAACACACAATATTAAGCAGTTTTCAAAAATCCCAAAACAACAAACTCCTGAAAACTGAGCTATACACCATCTGGAGTACACACATAACTGCATCTAAGACTGATGACTTGCATTCATACTTTTATTTTCTTTGGGCCACAGATACTGTAGATTGCCAACTAATACTTTTGTCCCTTAAGCTACCTAGATTTTCCAGTGTTTTCCATATGGATACCTGCAACAGTAATAAGCATAGAGCATTTGTATAAAAAGTCATGGAACCCACACCACATCAATTTGGTTTAGTCCCCTTGATTCCCCTACAATCAAATTACACCAGTGACAGTTGGGAAGATAAGATTTCTCAAGTTTTCTATCTACAGGCATATTCCATTGTTGATAGCCTGTCCAAATAATTTCTCAAAGTAATGAATCCCTGTAAAATTCTACTTGTTTTCTCATGCTCTTCCCTATCAACTACTAAATAGCAATATACAGGAGAAAGAGCTAAAACTCTATTGATACATTTTCATTATAATGAATCCAATAGATTAATGTTTTAATTAATAAATATAATGTTCAGAATGGAATCCTGTATTTCAATGAGAAAAGGAAAGAGCAGAGGGAAGATAATTAGCAGATTAAAAACAATGTAACTGCAATTGGCAGGTCTGAGAATGTTTTCATATCCAGGTTATAAACCTTGGAAAAAAGGATTTTGTCACAGAAATGCTGAAATAACACTATGGCCATTCCAAACACAACACTATAATTATATTTTCTGATTGCCAACTGGTTGAAAGTATTGCCATCCAGAACAAAATTGTAATTTCTAACTAGAAACAGTCAATCAGAATTCCAGGATTACAGAAAACTCATACAAGACACTATTATCTATACAGCCACAGCCAGAAGATGTCAGGGAATCCATTCATATAACATGCCAGCTTAATAAAATCTGCATACAAAATTTATGAATACAGTAATATTCCTTTATATCGCAAGTTATTAATGGTCAATTCAATTAATATCTATGTCTGAAGTGCTTTGGTTCTGTATGATATTTTAATCTTCTTCAGCCATGTATTTAAATGCATTTCATTTTATAGCCATCAGCTCTTCACAGATAAGAGAGACTCAACATTTGCAGTGAGACATTTGTGGTAGCTACTAATTCTGTCTGTATGCTGTTATTGATTTCCTTAAAATTTACTACACTGGGAACAGAACTACATTTGCCATTACAAGAGTACTTGTTTCAAATACCAAATTAGACTAAAAAGGTGCTCATGAGAACTCCTACATTATAATTCCAATACATCTTTATGTTTACAATACACAGCCCTACATTGATGGAAATTCAACATTCCTATAAGATGAAGAAAAAAGGTTGAATTAAAATGTCAGTATCTCCAAGCTAAAGCAGTGATCTCCTTATACCATATTTACATCTAAATAACAGCCTTGTTAAAAGATTTTATTTTATTGAAGGTATTGTTCAAAAGTTCATTTTGTTATTTTTGTATAGAAGCAAACACTCATGAATATAAATAGCCTTGCAATATGTATCTGAAACTTCTACTTGGATATGTGGTAGGGCAGGAAGGCAAACTAAAGAAAGCAAATCCTAGGAGAGTGAAGATTTCCTTTATTATACAGGAAAACACTATCTTTTAGATCAAAGCTAATTATCATTCAATGGAACTCACTATAAAAGGCATGAGAATCCCAATAGGACAGCAGAAAAGACTGAGACTTCAATATGGGACATAGCAGGAACAGTTTTACAAAAGAAGTCCACCTGTTGAAACCTAACAGCCTTAAGGACATAGATTTTCTCCTGGTTATTGAATTTTCCATGTGGAATTGACAAGAACACTAATTTGGCTCTGTCATTTCTTTGTTAAGCATATGTATCTGTATTATCTTCCTAGAATAAGAGTTATTTTGAAAGAGGGTACTAACCAGAACAACAACAAAAAAATAGTGATGAACAACTGATAAATGACAACTCTCATTATAATCAAGCTGGTTTACTAACCTCAAAATAAATGTGAGCCATAAACAGATTTTTCTGAGAAAAATACTTTCTAGTAGGAAATTAATGTCCTAATCATAAGCATATGTAACCTTATGTATTCATTTTGATAGTTAACAATTGAAGCACAAAGCACCTGCTGAACACATGGCCTGACATTAATAATATCCCCCAAAACTACATGAGAGAAAATTCTTATCCTCCTATCTTTTTAGGCAAGCAGGTAGTCATAAAACTAGGGCTGTTCTTTTTGTTTGGCATATATAGCCAAAGGAGAGGAAGTTAAGAGACACTGCAAAAAGAGATAAATGACATGACATAGGACACTTGGGCATGATTAGCCTTCTTTCAGTAAAAAACTATAGCAAATGTATACTCCTCTGGAAAATCCAAATCACTTTCACTTGAAAGGATAAAATACTAAACCTAAATCTCATGCTTATTTTCCACACTATCACTCAGTT
The DNA here is from genome assembly GCA_024611195.1 of Ceyx melanurus. Lineage (NCBI taxonomy): Eukaryota > Metazoa > Chordata > Aves > Coraciiformes > Alcedinidae > Ceyx > Ceyx melanurus. The sequence goes on from JANHGL010010180.1 coordinate 125,345, forward strand.
TCTCTTTTCATTCACTTTGAGATAAATATAAATCTTCACACCCTTGTAGAATTTAGATCTGATCCTATAGCCCTAATAGCTTACAATGCTAGTTCTACTTCAATATATGTTATGAATAGAGGTAAATATAATGAATTAAAATTCCTTCTAATCCATTTCAATTTTCCACATCTCATCAAGCAAGGTAATACATACACAAGCTATTGGAATAAAACAACAAACTAACCTGAGAATGGAATCAGCTAAATTAAATTATAATGTTCTAGTGCTGCAGATCCTCAAAAATAATGTCTGATATACCAGGAGTATCTGAATATATGAATTACATTCTCATACAGGTATATTTTAAGCTATAGTTAGATTAGAAGATTATATACTTATTATTAATATATTTCAAATACTTCAAGAGAACTATTATTCTTAAATAGGAATACTTCCTTCATTTCTATATCATTAATGATAGTGTGATTACTGTGTAATGAAAGACCCTGTAAAATATTCACTTTTGGACACCATTAGTATCTCTCTTCCACTCTGATGCCTACTTACATTTGACATATACTTTTCCTTTATGCCTACTTCTTTATTTGAAAATTTAGTCCAACTTAATAGCCTCACTTAAGAAAAAGAATTGAATCTCTGAAACAGTAACATATTGACCCTGGACATACATCACTCCTTTTATTTAGTGTAAGTTACAAACATGTAACCAAAGACAGCAATATGTAACAAGGTCTTTTTTTATCATGATTTCATAAACTATGAAAATGTTATTCTTGTTATATAAATACAGAACTGACACTTACAAAGTCTTACTGATAGTTGCTCTTATTAAGTGATCTCATTTAAATCACTAGGAAGATCTTAAATTAATGACTACTCCCAGCAATACAAAAAGTTCAAATTAGCACCACCTTTATTGCTTTTTTTTTGTGTTTGTTTTATTCTGTTCTGCAAAAGAAGTGCAATAAGATAGCAGAACATGATTTTTAAATTTGCACAGGAATTGTAGAGAGGGCTCTGACCTGCAGTTTACTGGCAGAAGAATTTTTCTTCTGGAACTGCTAAAAGGTTCCTCTGTATTCAGAGAAGCAACACATTGTGTATATGCACAATGTAACTTGCAAGAATCTGCTAAACACTGTTACCGTTCAGCTCCAAAGCCATACCACTGCTGTAGGGGAAGGCTTCCTGAGTGTGTTAAAGATCCAACCAACTGCTGGAGGAATGAAAAACTGGCAAGCTCTAACAAAGTTTTGCAATCGTATTCCAGACCTTTGAAAAGAAAAAAAAAAATAAAAATGGCAACAATAACATCTCTCTTCCCCATTCCCAGACTTTCATAATCAATGAAGGTTTATGTCTCATAATCTTGTATATTCAAAGATAGGATACTTTTCAGCTCCCTGGTAATAACATATACTTCAACTCACACACACACACACACACACACACACACACACACACACACACACACACACCATGTTTAATGTTTCCATTTACTGCTTGAACAGTCATTTGACAACTTGTGAAGTAGAAGTTCTGGTGAGATTGAAAACCTGTTGACTGCAGTAGAAGCCCAGAGCAGCAAGGAGCAAAAGATGATTCAGAAGTTAACACCCTGAAAATAAGTATTGGAAATCACCTAGCCTTCTGTTAGCCCATTCAAGCACACAGATGTTGTACAGCGACCTAAGAGAAAATAGATTTCCACATAAATTTCCAAGGTGCCAACTTCAGTTTTAGGACTTATACATCATGAACAAAAGGTAAATTAATCCTTAAACTTAGGTTTGATATGCAAATCAAGAAGCACTCCAAATTACTGAGAATATATCTACAGGGAACAAAAGAAAAGGAGGGGAAAAAAAAAAGAAAAAAAAAAGAAAAAGAAAAAGAAAAGACATAGTTGTAAAGAGCTCAACTGAAACAGCAAATTTCAACAGTAAGGTAAGACAACAGCCAATCTCACTAAACTCCATGCTAGTTAAACTGTAATAGCCACTTCACCAAGGCAATAGTTTTGGTATTTTCAGATGTCAGGTTCTTAGTCTTAGCCATTTACCTTGGTTCATCATGGACTTTTTAAACTTCACAGAATAGAGGTAGCCATTGTGTTAGGAACTGAATTTGGAATTCTGACTAAAGATCTGTACACAGCACCATACAACCCAAAGCCGAGGCACAACCCCATCTCAACATGAAAATGACATAAAGGCATGTGATCCTACAGCATGGCATTTAACTGCTGCCGCACAGCTTTCCTGTTCACTGTGTGCTTTGCCATTGGCCATACCATGCTGCTATCACTGTTTTATCTATAGACCACCTCATTAATAGAAGCCAATTTGATTACCAAACATGCATTATAGACTCAAACGCATGGACCCTTCAGGAATTCTCAAAAAAAAAGTCTGTTCTGCACATAAATATATGTTATATATGTGCAGAACATTTATATATATATATATATGTGTGTGTTTCATATATATATATATGAAATAATTTGCAGTTTCATCCTGTTTTCTCTGCTTATCCTTCAGCCACTTAGGCATGAAGCCTCCCATTGACGAGAACAGTGCAGCTGGTATCTGCAGGTCAGGGCCTCAAAATTACCTTTGGGCATGACTCAGATCCAGCAGAAACATGTCATAAAACATCATTACAGTTTTTTCCTTACAGGGAAAATTCATTTTCACAGCTCATGCATGTCTCAGGGGTAGATCTTAATTATCCAAATCAACATAGGTTACTCATCATTTATTTCTATAGTTCATAATTCACCAGACTGCATAAGTGTGTGCTCAGCATTAGGCATCTAGATGAGCTGTTGGAAAGTATATGGTAGCTCCCCAAGCAAACAATCAACTTCCTATATATTTAAGTGTAGGAAAAATACCTAGTTGGGATTTCAATTTAAAATCTAAATAATTACTTCTTGGAACAAAAGTCTGCATTCTACATTTAGGTTTCTGAGAATAGAGAGTGAAATTGCAGTTCTACTACAAACAATCCTTATGGTATTTTATCTTTCTACCGATCAAAACTGTCACCCTAAAAAATTGTGATTATTGATATATTCTTATGCTGCAAAACCCTCTAATCCAAAGATGTTTTCAATATTTAGCAGAAGCAGAAGTAAAAACGTTATCACTAGTAGTTTCTCTCAGATGCTTAATACATGACCTGACCTACTGAAAATACTTTTCTGATGTTATTGACATTTATTTAACCTGTAACATTAATTCTTTGTAGCTCAACAAATCTGAGTATCTTTCCTGTGTATCATCAAGGGACTTACAGTGACAAAGAAAGTCAATCTGCGGCCCACACACAAATAATAGCTTTCCATTACATTTGCCATTTCATCTGAATAATTCCTGATAATCATGAATAATGATGTTATTTGACATTCTAATGATATCATGCTGTGCAACTTCAATCCATCAGTCACTGTCAAGAAGGTCAAATATTTGTATTCCACTACATTATGCAGAGTTCATTAAACAGTTAAATGATATTATACACCTTAATTATACTTCCAAATGAAACTAGCACATATCATTTAGATTTTAGAGTCTATGTGATGCATCTCCATTTAAAAGAAGGATCATGATTTTGAATATTCATTTGTGACAAGGAAATATATTGAAACTTCAAACAATAGCTTCTCAGCTCTATCAAATACTGATATAAAGATGAATTTACTTGATACACCTAAACAATGCTCTTCACAGACTAAGACAGTTCATCATATTTTCTACTGTTAGTCTGGTTTATTTCTTAATGATCCTAACAGGGCTTCAAACACAGAGCCATATTTTCTTTTTCTTGAAAGCAATGATTTAAAGTACAAATCAACAAAACTCAAAACCTGCTGTGGTGCATCAAAGCTATAGTAAGAAAAAAGAAAGAAGCATATTACAATACAGCATTAAAAGAGTATTATTTTATTAATGCCTAATATTAAAAAACATTAAGGTCATGCCTGGTTATCACTGTAAATATTTACTAATAAATTACTGTGGCAAGTTATTTCCAATGAATACAGGTTGTTTTTTTTCCTCCCATCAAAATAATTTTCCTTGACAAGAAAGCCAATAAGGGGTTCCAATACAATAATTAAGTAGCCATCAGAATCTATGTATTGATTTAAGTAGACTTTTTAAGAAAACATAGTATTTGAGATGGTGCTGATCATCTCCACTCAACCACAATCTTCTAAATGAGACACACAATAGACAGAGAAATGGAAATATTAAGACAAGTAAAAGTACGTTTAAAATCCACAAAAAATACAAGCAGGGACAAAACCTTTGTTAGATCAATATAGTTTACAAGTTTAAAAAAGGTTTATTAAAATGCAACTTTCTTCTTCACTAAAATTGGCTGCTTCCTAAATGAGTCTTTGAGTCTAATACTAATGGACCAAACAGATCTTTTCTCAAATCCTCTCAGTTCATTACAGTATTTTGTGTACAGAGAAAAAAAAAAAGAAAGAAAAAAAGGAAAAAACCACACCAAACCACACATACAAAAACAAACAAACCCACAAACACACACAAACAAAACAAACAAAACAACAAAACCAAGACCAAACAAGAAAAAAAGAAAACCACAAACAAAGTTCATTAGATTACATCAGAAGCTAGATAGATCACTTACCTAACTGGAACCATTGATGGGCATTGTGGTTTTAAGCAATCAAAATTATCTCAGTCTTCTATGAAACTGAAGAAAATGCAACCAAACACTATAGGAAATAAGGATAACCACTCCTCCCCTCAGAACTTGCCACAGTCCATTCATAAGCTAAGTCTTATGACTTCAAACATGGAAACAAGATTTGAAAAGACAGTTCCAAAAAATCATTTATTGTTAGCATGTTTATTGTTTCAAATTATTTTTTAGTTTATTTCAAGGATTCTGTTGAACAAAACTTAAGTAAATGATAGGGTTTTCTTCTCTATAATAGCTTAGCCTCACTTATAATGTCATGTATGTATGTTGGCACCTCTAATTTATACAAATATAGTTGAAACAATCAAAGCAATACAGTTTTGGAGAATAAATTCAGACATGTTAACTGTGTTAATGTCATAATACAGACCTAGATAATCTAAAGAGTTTAACTCTTTCACTAAGCTATACATTTTTGCTTTCTGAAGATAAGGGAAAAAAAATACTACTTTCCTTCATATTTCCTGGTCTTTCACTTTTCTCAAGTGCTGCCAAAAGGTTGTAGTGGGAACTGAGAAATAAGCAATAACAGCATTGCAGTTTGGGGTTTGTTCCTTACTGTTTCTACAGTTTCAGTAACAGATTTTCAAATATTGGAAAGCACTTCAACATGTCCATTATTTGAGGTATATTTATATTTTAAAGTGAAGTGAGCTACACTGTGATCTGCACAAACTCAATTAATTGCTTTTCTACTTCCTTTTGTCAGTGCCAAATGCACCATCACATCCTTATTACCAATTACTGCCCAGTTGTGAAGTCCAGGCCTTGGGCATCAGTTTCCAACAGAGTAGATTCAAAGCACTATAAGAAAATGGCACACACTGTTACATCTTCATTACTCGTGTGCCTACCACAAATAATTCCAAGGAGCATCACAGAAAGATGATTGTCTTTTCCTTTTCTAGCATGATCTTCAAATAAATCTGCATAGATACAATACAATACAATACAAAATAAAAATATTTTAAGGCAACCATTTTTAAAACAGGAGGCATAAACAACTAATCATAGGATGAAACATATCTGTAAACTCAATCTTAAACTCTGCTAATTGGGAAAATTGAATTGTTTTCAGTATATGCAGTGCATTTATGTTTTCCTTAAACAAAATACAGAAATCCAGTAGTAACTAAAGACGATGATTTTTAATTACTCAGTGTGAATGGCAGTTTTTCAAGGTTTATCACTGCATTGCATATATGTTTATATTAAATATATAAATATGTTTATATTAAAACTAATTTTGAAACTTTTCCATTTCATTGTTATACTGAACAAAGCAGGACTGTCATGAAATATAATTAGGAAGTCACAAAGGACCTTCTTAAATAGATATTCAGAATATTGTGGCTCTGATAGCAGAGACATTGCAGAGTGCAGTGGCTCAGCTGAAACAACAAAAACTAGATTCTAGATTTGGAATAACAGTAGGTTTATATGAGTCTGATAGCTTTCAGCACTCCAATACTATGTGACAAGGAACCCACAGGGAATCTCCTCAGCCATACAATACTACAAAAGTCAAACACACTCTCCTGAGAAAAACAGAAAACATTATTACACTTCCACATTGTTTCTCTTCCTTTTCTGGCCAGTACTTGTACTGGCATCTTTAGTTTTGAAATGAAGCACATTTAAACACATGTTTTTAAAGGCCACATGTTCCCAAATATCTGGATTCCAACTGAAATTTTGTCTCAAACTCCTTAGGTATAAAACTATCTTACTTCTACCTTTCTTTGTGAGTATAAATGGACAAACAATCTGTGACTACTGACCAAAGGGTTAAACATAAAGAACAAGGATACACATCTTGATTAAAGAAGGACAAATACTGATCTTTTTGAAGTTAATGGAACTGTTCTCCCCCGCCTGCAAGTGGAAACAATTATCACAAGAGTCATTTGTCATAATCTCAGCAATGGCTTTGAAAATCTAAGTTGCCAAATACACAAAAACTTTAACCACCATTTTAAACAGTCACATAAATTAAAAATGTAATTAGATTAGGTAAGTCAATATTTTTCTCCTCAAACCTGCAGTTGTAAGGAACACAAAAGCTCTCTATTACACTTGAGAATGGTATCGGCTGCTCACAAAATCACCAATTCAGTGAAGAAATTTTAAAAGTATGTGTCCTTGATTTGTGCAGTCAATGGGCACAACAAACACTTGAGATTTACAATAGTTGACAATTTTTCTTCCAAAGATTAAAAAGTTTCAAAAGGGAAGGGGAAGTAATGAGATGGAAGATAGTTATTGCTGCTGAATCCTCTGACAGATCAGATCACAATCCTGATTCAACTTTCATTATTTAAAAGGACAAATAGAGCATCTCTCTGTGCCTCTTCAGTAGTGACAAAACACAATCAAATCACATTATCTTCTTCACTCTGATACCTTGTAGGCAATATAAAATTATCCCCTATGGACAACATTTTAGCTGAGCTAGAAAGTTAAATTCATTCAGGTACCATCAATGTGACAGATAAAGATCAAAGAGGATCTGAGAAAATACTCAAAGCTGGACTGCACAACATTGCCTTTCCCCAGACACCTCTCCTCCCATGCCATGTTGGCAAAAATGAACGAACATCTCAAAAGCTTTTCTTTTTTTTTTAATATATAGGCACAACAGCTATCCAACCATTGCACAGAAATTGTTCTTGCACTTTTTCTAGTTGGTTAAAATATTAGGGTTTTTTCTCTTTCATTTAGCAGTGCCAGGCTCTTTTTATCAACTTCATATCAAAATACTCATTATTATGCATCCTGTTATTTAATTTAGGAAAATTTACAAATACATCCCATGTATAACTCTCCAAATTCTGAACTAAGGATGCTATATAAATATTATCAATTTGATTTGCACCCAAAAACTCCCTAGTTTAGAAGTCAGTTTTACAGACTATCCTCTATTTCACAAGCACTGCAACAGACACAAATGTGCAGATAAATCCATGGGCTTCTAAGAGACCAATAAATGTTGAAAAGAATACAGTCATCAAGTACAGCAAAGAATCCACACTCTATAGCAGGGTTGGACTAAAATAAGCAATGCTGCTGTGAGTGCCATTTAAATGGGTCAGATTTCTCTTGTTTAAGGATAAATAAAGCCTGAATTGGACTCTCATTAGGGGGCTGGATTATCATTGACATATATAGAAAGAAAAAAATTATCACATCTTGACAACTTCTGTTCTATTCAGTTTAAAAATCAGTCAAACTAGTTTATTATTTCTATGTAAAGATTTCATAAATGTTCTAAAACCCAATCATCACAAGATAGAACTTTACATGCAGGTGAAGGAGCACAATATAGAATTACATATCTGCACAGTGCTAATTGCTCCCTCCATAAAACTCATTACTTCCATGCAGGGCAGCTTTAGAGGTTAACATGAGCCTGATAAAACTTTCTAACAAACACAGTCTAATTTGTTCTCTCTGTGGTGTTCTAGTTTCAGTAAGATCTGCACCAGCTCCATTATTGTTAATGACTGTAACAGAACTAAATTTAAGCTAAAATAACCTCAGCAAAATATTATGCTAGGTCAGCAATGTTTCATTAATGTTGCTGTTTTCAGATTAAGATAAAATAGAATTATACAAACTCACAATAATTTTGTGATGAACCTTCTTCCAGTCAAATTCAGGATTTTTTTTAAAGACAGGCAAGTATAACTTATTTTATTAATACTGATAGGGTCATAGAAGAGAAAGATCAATTGAGCAAAGATGTCATTAGCATCCTTCCACATGACTGGATACTAATTACTAATGAGTTGCTTTTTTTTTTTTAATAAGTCTTCCTCCTCCCTAAGAAGGGTGGCAATTCCATATTTTACATTCATTCAAAATGACTGCAGAAAAAAAAAATCCAAACATCACAACCAAAAAACTCTTCTTACAATACTCTACTAGTTCCTCTGCAACTCAGTGTAAGCAGCTATGTCTCATGCCTGTCCCTAAAACTTTGTAAGGCAAGTTATTCGAAAAATACATTGATTCTATTTCACAGTGCTTATAAAGTTTTTGCTCCCAATATTATTTCACTCCACCACAACAGAGTTATGCAAAATAGAATATATTATGTTTTAATTTTGTCTTTCATTTATACTACCCAGAACTAAAATAAACGGGGATCTGGGAACATGTAATTGCATTTTGCAAATATGGTAAGTGGACTTTTTTGGCAAAAAAAAAAAATCAAGATCGCTAAGACATAATGCATTTGGCTCTAACGGGAAAACTGACTTCAATATTGCTGGTGGTCCTTGCACCCCCCAAACATTCAACAGGTAGGTAATGCCTAGCAGATGATCCTAGATCCTGCTGTGCCTTCATGAAGAGGCAGAATTAAAATCCAAATATATTGGTCTTTTTCAGATATTCAAATTCAATTTTGCTATAAGTTGAATACAATTTACAGATTTCATTCTAAAGATTTGAGAATAGCAAAAAATATCACAGCTCATTGTTCTCCCAACATTCCACATCATTCAGTCAGTGGGAGAAAGAGATCAACTATTCTAATTTGCTCCACATCAGCCTACAGATTCCATCATTATCAATCCTCTATGAAGTTAATAGCTTCTCATTAACTTTAAAGAGAAGTCCAATCTCAATTTCAAAGAATCAAATAATGAAAAAATGTTCCTCAACCCCAGCATTTTGTTTCAGTCATGAGGTTACTCTCAATATTTAAAAATAAAATACAAAATATAAAATCACTGCTTATAGTTCATCTAGCTTCAGATTTACAGCCATGGTTCTTGCTAATGCCTCTTTTAGTCTAACAAAGCTATTACTGGAATTTTCTATCTGAGAGTGACAGAAAAATAAATGCAAAACCACACAATCAGATACTTGTAAAACATATTCTTAAATAGTTACACTTTTACACACATTTTGGAGCAAAACCTTGTGTTCGGCTACTTGACATTCATCAGGCCAGACTGTATAAAAATGAGAATTTTCAAGTTCACTTATTTAAACTAATACTCGTTGCACACAATTTCTAATTTTATTAAACAAACAGCAATGAGTTCATCTCAATAATTCCCAGTTATTAACTGGTAAAGAGAATAAATCTTGAACTAAAACTAATTGTTCTTATGCAGCTTCTGTAGAGGTCATTCATCTGAATGCAGTATGAGGTTAATCTGAAGAGTATCAGTAGGGGAATTTTCATTTTTTATTGTACAACATGAACATCTGCTCAAGAGATCTCACTCTGAGAGGTGCTGAGGTTTATGTTTTGATCAGAAAAAGTCAGCAGGTTACAAGGAACAGGAAAAAATAAAATACATTAGCAAATGAATGGCAGACTATATACACTTGTACAGCCTTAGAAATCTAGATATTGAATGAGTGATAAAATACATTTGTATCAATGAATAATGCACTACCATTTCATACTGTACCCTCATTTTACAACGAAGTGTCCATTGTCTGCTATGTTCATATCTAACTTTACACAAGACAACTTATTAAAACGTAATTCACCCAATTACCTTGCTTAGAGAAGGTGCTTGACCCTGAGCTGAAGCTCTACAAATCAATTATAGGTCCACTAGGAATCACTTTTGATAGTCTCATTTGCCAGCTCAAAGCCACAGAAAGCATTTCCCAAACAACTGAAGGAGCAAAACTGAGCAGCACACAGGAAAGCAGAGATGCTGTTATGTATTACTTCCCCACACTTGCAGCTGGGGAAAGCACACAATTAACTGTGCTGCACCGGTGGAGAGAAAGAAAAGACGGGGTGGAGGACTTTGTCCTACCCAGAAAACAACAGATGACAAAAGGAGTGAAGCCAAACAGAGTTAGGGCCTTGAATCTCAAAAGTCTGTTATTTTGCACAGGTATGTAGACATATAGTATTACTTCAGAATAAATCGATTATGTTCAAATTATTTATTTTGAGAACAGTTTTCCTTAAGTTGCCTCTGAAGAAATCCATATCAGCAACAGGACTATATTTAGACCTCTATGTCTGCACTCATTGGGGGAATGTAGTAAATTAGATTTACCCTCAAAGGATTGACACCTACACCCGGTACTCTGGGGAGAAAGATTAAGCTATGGCATTATTTATCACTCTGTGCCCTGGAGAAGGCACTAGGATGACACACTATCATGCACTATTCATTTCTGTATGATTAAAGAGCATTCCTGCTTACTTTCCATGTACATGTCATGCCCTTTTTCCCCTCAGTTGCAGATTGTATTGGTATAGTCTGGGATAATTTTCTTTATAACATGGGTCTATGTTTTGAAATTGTGCTGGAAACAGTGTTGATAATAAAGAGATGTTTTCATTGTTCCTGAGCAGCATCAAGGCCTTTTCTGCTCTCCCCATGTCACCATTGAGTAGACGGGGGGTGTACAAGGAGTTGGGAGGAGACACAACCGAGGGATTAGGCCCAGACAGTATGAGTTCAGGAAAGGCAAGTCCTTCTTAACTAACCTGATCTCATTTTATGGCCAGGTGACTCACCCAGTTGCCAAGGCAAAGGCTGTAGACATTGTGCACCTGGACTTTAGTAAAGCTCTTGACACCGCATCTCATAGCATTCTCCTAGAAAAGTTGGCAGCTCATGTCACAGACAGAAGCACTCTTTGCTGGGTTAAAAATTGGCTGGTCAGCTGGGCCTGGAGGGTTATGGTGAATGGAGTCAAATCCAATTGGCAGCAGTTCACCCATGGTGTCCTCCAGGGCTCAGTTTTGGGGTTGGTCTAGTTCAATATCTTTATCAATGATGTAGATGAGAGAATTGAACACTTTCTCAGCAAGTCTGCAGAAGACACCAAATTGGATGGGAGTATCTATCAGCTCAAGGGTAGGAATGCTCTAGAGAAGGATCAGGACAAGTTAAATTGATATGCTGAGGCCAGTTGTATGAGGTTTAACAAAGCCAAGTGACTTGTCCTGCATTTTGGTCACAGCAACCCTATGCAATGCTACTGGCTTGGGGAAGAGTGGCTGGAAAACTGCCTGGCAGAAAGGGACCTAGGCATGCTGGTCAACACGCAGCTGAATACAAGCTAGCAGGGTGTCCAGGTAGCCAAGAAGGCCAACAGCATCCTGGCCTCTATCAGAAATAGTATGTCGGCAGGAGAAGTGATCATGTCCCTGTGCTTTGCACTGGTGAATTCACACCTCACCACAGGAATGTCATTAAGTTTCTGGAGCAAGCTCAGAGAAAGGTAACTGAGTTGATGAAGGGTCTGGAAGACAAATCCTATGAGGAGTGGCTTAGGGAATTAGGATTTGTTTAGTCAGGATAAGAGAAGTCTGAGGGGATGCCTTATCCTTCTCTAAAACTACCTGAAAGGAGGTTGTAGTGAGGTGGGTGCAGCCTCTTCTCTCAAGTAAATTATGACAGGACTGAGGAAAATGGTCTGAAGTTTCACCAGGGGACATTTAGATTACATATTAGTAATAATTTCTTTAGTGAAAGAGTAGTCAGGCACTGGAACAGGCTGCCCAGGGAGGTGGTGGAGTCACCACCCCTGAAGGTAATAAACATGTGGATGAGGCACCTCAGGACATGCTCCAAGGGGATGGGGAAATGTTGTTTTGTTGATTTTATTTTTTTTTTTTTAGGTTTTGGGCTTTTGTATTGACAGTTGGATGTGGTGATCTTAGAGGTCTTTTCCAACCATGACAATTCTATGTTTCTGTGACAGATGACTCCAACTGACCAAAGTGATACTCCAGACCATATGATGTCATGCTTAGCATATAAAGGTGGGAGAAGGAGGATGAAGAAGGGGACATTTTGAGTGATGTAATTTGTCTTCCCAAGTCACCATTATGCATGATGGAGCCCTGCTTGCCTGGATCTGACTAAACACCTACCTGCTGATAGGAAGAAGTGAATTAATTCCTTGTTTTGCTTTACTTGTGTAGCTTTTGCATTACCTATTAAACTGTCTTTATCTTAACCCATGAATTTTTCTTGCTTTTATGCTTTCAATTCTCTCCCCCATCCCACCAGGGGGTAGCAGTTGGCTGTATGGGGCTTAGCTGTTGACTAGAGTTAAAGCATGACAGACGTCCTTTAAATATAAAGGAGTACAAGACGATTACTTGTGAAATTAGGAAATATCTTCTTTAGATTATAATTATGGTATATCAAGGAATATTAATGTATGTTTCAACAGAAAACCACTATATAATAGGCTCTTCATAGAGCGAATAGAATGGATGACAGTTGAAGTAGATATTCTGTTAAGAGCTGCAATATGAAATTCATGTCAGATGTCTCTGAAAAATATGTATTTGAAGAAAACACTGTTGTATTACACTGAATAGCACAAAATATTCCAATATGCTAGAAACAATAAGCAATAAATGAAATTTCCAATTGACTTTCTGCAAATCTATTTTCATTACAAATGGAGATTTTGCATGTATTGCATTACTTATGGTAATTGTGTCACATCTATTATGAATAACCATGTATTCCAATCATCTCTTTTAATTATATTCTGCCATAAAAGCAAGCCATGCAATACCTTGCCCAGACTAAGTTAACTGTGTGTGTGCTGTGTATCACATTCTGATGGCTACGTTGAGAATAAAAGGTCCTAGACATGCACCAGATGTAATGGGAACGGCTTGTAACTGTCATCTCCTTCATTAGCCAGAAACTTAAAATGAAAGAATAAAAAAAGCTGAATTTAAATCCATATATGTACTGAGAAGAAAAATAAATTATTTTTATTCCATTCTTTTATTAAGTTCATGGTAATTGGTACCCGAATGCAAAGCACATGGTTATCTACTATTAATGCAGGCACTTAAATTTTCTGTAGTGGCAAAATTGCAATGGCAGCAAACACCTCCTTTATTATCCATTGTCCGTTTATGAGTGTAGGTTTGTTTGGGTTTACTGATGTGATAAAAAGGATAAAATTACAGGTTTGTTCAATAACCACACCAATTACAAATTTGCTTTCCACTAGACTAGAAAATAACTGCTGGACCAAAAGTATTCATTATTTATGAATAAGACTTCACATTTTTTTTTAAACAAGAATGCCAATTATTGTGTTAAACTTCAAAAGAAGCACTCATTTTACCTTTTCTGAATCCCACCACAGTTTCCCTGCCACTTCTTATACAAAAGTTTGCTACCAAACAATGATGATGACAAACAGGTGAATAAAAGAGATTATACAAAAATGGAATTGGAACATTTTAGCTGGATTTCAGCACGTGTTAGCAATGTAGCCAAGAAATTTAACTGCACAGATCTAACCTGTTATGACACACAGCTTACAAGCCCATTTTTCAGAGATCTCATTGCTCTCCATACTCTCCACACAAGGTCAGTTGAACTAACAAGACACTACTCCCCCTCCACGGCATTTGGTAAGATACATCAGGCTTCAAGAGGGAGATACTGTCTCTCCCAGATGTGGCCTCCGAAACAGCTTTTCTAATTCCTCTTCTATTATAGATTGTGATAATAATCTAATGAATGCATGTAATTAATTATTTAGTTGGCAACTCCACTTGCAAATCAGTAAAAATACTTTTGATTTCATTACTTCGTCTTTTTCCTTTGTATTTAATACTGGCACAAAGCATTTAGAATGGGATTTTCATGAACACATTTATATTAATAAAACCATCAGTGCAAACAGAATAGGTAAATCCTTATGGTGAAGTATGTTCTCCTTCAACAGTGAGCACCTTTCAAGCAAGACAAGATTTAAAGGGAAGTATATTTATCAGACCAAATAATAAGGTTGAACTCGACCCGTACAAATAAGACAGACAAGCTTTTGTGCGCAGAGCCCTGAATCTATTACCTTCAGAAGCAGCATTTCTTAATGCAAGTCAAACACTCATCTCTTTGTTTGTAGACTGCAAACAAAATGACTCCAGTCCTGAGATAATTGACTGGCCTCTCCACCACCACTAAATTCAAGTGGTTTGCATACACTGAGCAGAGCAGTCAGTTTTTGGGCTGCTTGAGGAGAACCTTTTTTTTTTTTTTCCTAGAAGGTACCTTGAGAATACAGTGAAGCTGATCTACTGGATTGCTGCTGCCAATGGTTCAGTCCAACTCCTTACCCTCTTCACTCCATAGTTTAATTTAGCTAAAAAATGATAGGAACTGGTTTTCTTACTGTCATTTCTGCAAGTAAACATTGTGGCTTGAGGAATCAGGACTGTTCGTATAAGGAAGAGTCATGAAATAACTTTAACAACTTTGGAATCTGAGAAAAAAACCCCAACAAAACAACAAAAAAAAACTGGTGCTGAACAGCTTCAGTATGGTATCTCAAAAAGATTCTACTGAACTCTGACAATACAGGAAGTCTGAATCTCTTCTGCATTCCTTATGAAAAAAAAAATATTCTATACTTCCCCCCAATATTTTCATAAAAGATCCATCATTTACATGGGATCTTTCCATTCAGGATATCATTTCTGCACCAGCAAAGTGAATTCACTCTCTGCATAGTATTTTGTTCTAAAGTTAATAGATGTTTTAAGACCATCCTTATTCTATCAAACATTTTCTGTCTCCATATGGTTCCTTTGCTATCTTCAGCATATTTAGGTTACAAAGTCTTTACCCTTACTTCCAGCTCTTTGCTAAAGAACAAAATGGAACTTGACTGCTCCTTAGTATTGTGCTAAACCAAGCTAATAATAATAGTAGCACATATGAGGCTTCTGTAACAAGCACTAAAGAGTACATTCCCACAGGGTTCGATATGTGTAATGTGTAGTTGTACCAGTGCAGTGTACATTATTGCAATATGGAAAGGCAAATTTATATATTCTGCAATATAATTGGATTTTATTTTCTAAATGTTAAGTTTTATGGCAAATATTAACACTTGTTTTGGCTAAACCCCATAAAATTCATAATTATGTAGCATAAATACAGATGTGATAAATGTGTGATGTACAAACTAAATCACATTAAACAGCAGCTCTATAACTTTATGAAGAATTAAAATTTCAAATACATGCTAAACACCACGGTTTTCAACTTAACTTGTGAGAGAATACTGCTGGTATTTCCAGAACCAGTGTGTTATCTTCAATGGAAATTCTCTCAGGACTAACTAAATTAAAAATTACTTTTCGAATATATTAACAAACAATACTAATCAAAAGGATTATTTCTTTTTAACTCAAATTCTTTTAACAAAAGCATTGTGACAATATTTGTAACAGCACAGATTATGCTAGTCTCAAGTAATATGGCAATTTTACAGTGCAAGACAGGGAAGCTCAAAGACAAATAATGCATTAAAGCAGATGTTATTCATACATTGCATAACCCTGGCTTCCATCCCACCCATACAACAGACCCAGCACAATTAAAATGCAGCTTAGGGTGTTATCACATCTTTGAAGGAGCATCTCATTCAACTGATGTTTTATCTAGTCATAACATCCTCGCAGAAAAACTCAAGAAATGTGACATAGACAACTCGTCTGTGAGGTGGATTAAAAACTGTCTCAACATCAGAGTTCAGAGGGCTGTGATCAGTGGCACAGAGTCAATCTGGAGGCCTGTGGCACTCCTCAGGGATCAGTATTGGGTCCAGTTTTGTTCAATATCTTTGTCAACAACCTAGCTGTGGGGATAGTGCAGACCCTCAGCAAGTTTCCTGATGATACGGAACTTGGAAGGGTGGCTGACACACCAAAAGGTTGTGCTGCCATCCAAAGAGATCTGGACAGGCTGGAGTGCTGGGCAAAGGTGAACCTCATGAGGTTCAATAAGGACATGTGTAGAGTCCTACATCTGGGAAGGAATAACACCAGGCATCAGTACAGGTTGAGGGTTGCCCTGCTAGAATGCAGCATCATGGAGAAAGACCAGGGAGTCCAAGTAAACAGCAAGTTCTTCATGGGACAGCAAGGGGCCCTTGCAACCAGAAAGGCCAATGGCATCCTGGGGTGCATTATGAAAACTGTGTCCAGCAGGTGTGGGGATGTCCTCCTCTCCCTCTATTCTGCCCTGGTGAGACAACAACTAGAATACTTTGTCCAGTTTTGGGTTCCTCAATTTAAGAGACAGGGTTCTACTGGAAAGAGTACAATGGAGAGCTATGAGGATAATTAGGGGACTTGAGCATCTCCCCTACAAACAAAGACTGAAGGAATTGAGGCTGTTTAGTCTTGAGAAGACTGAGAAGGAACCTTATTAATAATGTCTACAAATATCTGAAGGGTGGGTGTCAAATAGAAGGAGCCAATCTCTTTTCTGTAGTACCCAGCAATAGGACAAGGAACAAAGAGTATCAACTGAAGCATAGAAAGTTTCACTGCAAACACGTGAGGGTGACAGAGCCTGGAACAGGCTACCCAGAGAGATTGTGGAGTCACCTTCTCTCAACACTTTTACAGTCTCTTTTCTTTCTCTTTTTTCATCCTGTCTGGATGTGTTCCTGAGCAAGATGCCCTGGGTGATCCTGCTCTGGGGGGGCAGGTTGGCCTCAGTGATCTCCAAAGGTCCCTTCCAAACCCTACCATTCTATGATTAATAAAAGAAACAATCTGCAAAAATTCACAACAGAACACACTGTCTCAGCAACAAATAGTGATCACTGACTTCAGACAGAGATGAATTTGCCAGAAAATACCACATGCTTTGGGTTTTTATATATGGTCTATTCCCCATAAACAGAATACTTTCTGGCAGAAAACACTAGATCTTAATGGAAATAGAATTACCAAATAGTTCTGCAAAATTCTATATATAACAGTTAAAGAGTGTCTTTTTTGTTTCCTTTTTTTTTTTTTTAATTTTAAAAATCCTTTTTCTTTTTTTTTTTTAAAAGGAAAAAGTTTTGAAAAGTCATTGTAAAGTGTTTATTCTAATTTTTTATGCACACATACATGTGCACTTACTGAAAGAGCCAAACTGTCCACCACAAATTTCTATAAAATTACTTGGTCCTGATAACATTCAGTTCATTGTTCCCAGCTGGAAAGCCTGGTCTTTTTAATAACCAATTCAATAAACTGATGAAAAATGCTTTGTATAATATAGTATTGCCATAGATCTGATGTTTGTCTCTGTCATTACATATTGCATTCAATCAATTTACAAATGTTGCTGTGTTCCTTTTGTGCTAGTTCTTATGGCACCCTGAACACAAATCCAGAGATCAATACCTTGTCTACTGAAAAAAATTGGACATAACAAATGAATAATTTTATTTATAATAAAAAGTCCTGGTCCCATATGGATTCTACTAATGTTCAGATTCATTTTTCGTGTATAACACAAGATACACTGCAAGTACACTGCAAAATGCAATGAGAAAAGCAGTGATAAAACAAACAAAACAGTTTATATTTATTGAAGATGTGAGCAAAGCCATGTAGATCTATGGCATACATCTAGGAAAACAATAAAATGGTAGGTCATTCAACAAAGTATTTGTTACCATATTAATGAGTAGAAAGTCCCTGTTAAAGAGCAGATGGGTTTTCTTTAAAAAGACACTACAGTTCTGCTCTCAACTATGGAAGCAGCAAATAAGAAGACAATTCAGTTTGTCTTGTGCCTTTTGTGTGATAGAAACAATGCATTTGCTGACTAAAGGCACATATCTGCATAATTCCAGTTATTAAATAGCTACTTCTTCTAAAATAATGTTGTAGCTGTTCAAGGGAGCCACAAATGACATCTTTCACAATCTCTCTTTGCAGAGCAGCAAATCAACAGAACTTGGAGGACACAGGAATGTTACTTGGCAAACAGAATTGGTACCTGTATAACTATATAAACCCAAGCAAGCTCACAAAACCAGTTCATCTCCTCCACACTCCCAAGCTGTCTACTGCATGAAGTATTCCCACCTAGACTTTTGGCTCTGTAACAATTCATAGGCATCAGCAAAAAAAACCCAAAACTTCTGTACAAACCATAAAATTAACATAGGAATACATCCAAAAACCAATACCATATTCATCAAGACTGTCCTCAACACCTTGTGTCTGGCTGCTCTGAAATAAGACAAAGTAGAAGGGGCTGGGAAGCCCCATCTTCCCCTTTGAGCTATGTGCAAGATCAGAGCAGGTTTGAACTCCTCACTCAGTCGTGGGAGCTGAGTGACTTGATGTCTTCAGGCAGACTGTGGTCAGACACCTCTGAGACTTAGCCATTTTCTATTAGGTGGCAGCAATGGGGAACACATACTAATCCTGCACACTGACCATTTGTATCTCTCCTTTCCAATTGTCTGTGCCAAAAAAGGTGAAGGATTTTGCTACTACTTTCAAACACATGCACATATTTTAGCTTACACAGTAGAGAGATTCCAGTTTAATGTCACATATCCATTCCTCAAAACTAAGATTCAATACTAAAGTTACTTCCTATTCAAGAATCTCCAACAATCACCCAAGGGAATCCTATTACCCATGTTCCTGAGCCCATTAACTAGTGTGCACCCAATAGGCAGAATTCTAACGCTGGGGCAAATGAGGAAGCTCTCTCCCGAAACAGTGAAACTCTGTCCTTTCCATGAACATGATGTTCTTGCCATTCCTACTCTTTTTTACTATTAGCACAGTTTGACTTTATAGTGTCAAGGTGAATTCATAGGATTGGCAACTTAAATAACCCAAAATTTTGTAATGTGGTAACTGAACAAGCATGCTTTGGCATTGCTCAAATCACAAATACTGAGCTGTATGAGGTAATTTTGACTGAGTTTTTCCAGAGTACAGCTTTAATTTAAAACTATTACAGCAAATTCACAACTCCATTCCTACATTCTGTTTCAAGACAGAATTTCAACCTTACCAGTTAATTAAAGCCACCACCTGAAGTGAGCTCTTTTTCAAACTGATTCCCTTTGTCTCTCTAATTCACACGTTAATATTTTATTTTCTACTGAAAAAAAAAAACAAAAAACCCACCAAAAAAACCCACAAAAAAAACAAAAAAGGAATGTCACAAGTGTGCCAGAGACAAGACAGAAAAAAATTATTGCAATAAAACAAAGAAAATACACTTGCTACTGCCAGGTCTCAAGATTAATGCTCATTATATAGACATTTTAAAGGCTTACAACTGCAAATTGCTATATTTTACATATTGTATTCTAGCCTTCATATCAAGACCTTCTCTATTTTTTTCTCATTGTAATGAGAAAGGGAAAGCGTTGGTTTTTTTACTACCCGAACATTTATTCAATGAAGGAACAAAGACTACATTATATATGACAACACATGAGCTATTAAAACAATGTGACAGTATAAAATATGCTGCAGTACTCATTATGGCATAACAAAGCTAAACCTGAGCAAATAAATATATCTGCCAAACAGTCAGCAATAACTATACTACTAGAGTTTATAATCTTTAATTATTTAAGAAGAAAAGAAGCTTATAATAATTTTTATAGGCTCCTTAAATTGTCATTACTCGGTGGCTCACAATAGTTTAAAACAAGTATCTTCCATTAGAAATAACTCTTCTATATTTTTAACAATAGACCAATTGTTCACTTAACTGATTATTTGAAAAAAACTATTATTTTTAAAACATCCACAGACAGTACAGATAACATTTTATTTACTCTCTGCTCTGGACAATACTGCTCAGGTGCTTACAGGCTCTTTATCTCAGTGACATGTGGTACTGTCTTTAAATAATTTTGCAAATC
The DNA here is from genome assembly GCA_024611195.1 of Ceyx melanurus. Taxonomy (NCBI): domain Eukaryota; kingdom Metazoa; phylum Chordata; class Aves; order Coraciiformes; family Alcedinidae; genus Ceyx; species Ceyx melanurus. The sequence continues at coordinate 145,757 of JANHGL010010180.1, forward strand.
TTTTTCTGACAACAAATCTGTAAATTGCATCAATTTACATCAGATACTTCAGAAAACTGAAGTTCCAAACCACTCCTCATTTAATTCATTAAATTAATTAATTCATATTGGTGAGGTAATAACACCTTTAAATTTTCTATGAAGTCTACATATTTTTCCATGCATTTCCATTCAACCACATGATGTGATTTCTGATATAAACAGACACTATTCTGTAGAAGAAAGTTCTGTATTGAACAGTTATAATCTACAGAAGTCACTGTAGAGAGGAAGATTCTACATTTCAGAAGGAAACACATTTATGGGTTAAATAAGACATATACTAAAGGTTACTACATTTAAAATTATCCATTAAATTGTGAAAGAAACAACATAAAACTACAGAACAATAAATTTGTCAATAAATTACAAATTCATTCATTTCTTTTCCCAAAAAAAAAGTAAAATAAAAAGCACATTCAGCCATTGCCCAAGATCCTATTAAAATTTTACCATGGACCTCTATTGAAATAAAGTAAGCAGTCTTGGGTATTTCTGAAAAGTACCACCCATAGCTGCTAAAATCAGCAGAAGTTAGATGACAGCAGCGTTTTGACCAGGAAAAAATATCCCACACTACAAAATACACTAACTAAACTGGTACATTTAGCATCTTGCAGAATCAAGTTCTTATACAATTTCTAAATTGAGAATTTTACTCACATGGTTGGTTTGTTTTTTTTTCCCTCAGGAAATGTGCTTACTATACACATGGTTTATTTAATCCATTCCTATCTAAATTAATCAAAGTTCTTTTGTTTGTTTTGTTGTTTTGGTTTGTTGGTTTGTTTTTTTTTAAAAAAAAGGTCTTCATACAGGATTCTGCTGCCATTTGACAATTTGTGTACATTTACCTAGCAGAAGTTGAAAATCCTCCATAAAGAAGTTACCACATATAAAAATAAGTGACATTATTAGAAGGGAAGCAGGATGTGTTATTTATCATAAAATGAAATTTAAACAGTACCATCTCAAATACATTTTAAAATGCTTTTAGTAGCACCTGGTTGTTTATACATCTTCTATGGTGAAAAGGTCAATGGAAATTCACCTCTAAGGTCACAGTTGCTAAGCAACAGTTTTCAGCAGTTCTGCAACACTGATCAAGCGTATTACGTTCCACTACCTGGTTTCAGAATAAACCCGCATAGCATCCTACCTGGCCTTTGAAGTTTCTCCCACCTTTCTCAAGAGCGCAGGCACCCACCGATGAGATGCTGCTCAAAAGGATACGCCCTGGGACCACCGGATTGCGGTTCACAAGAGCAAAGGAGAGCTCAGTCTTCAGGAATACCACAGAGGGCTTGATGAGGTGCTGTCCAAATCTCAACATGATAAATGGTATTCTTCAGGGTCTGAAAGAGACAATAGTTAAGAAATTAAGAGAATGACTTTGTCTTTCCAAACAAAAGTAAGACAACCAAACTGTCTAGGCAGCTTCTAAAAGAAAGTATCCCCTGGAATCACCAAGGCATTGGGTCTTCTGGAAAGGTCTTTCTTAAAAGTATCGATTCTTTGAAGAGGTGGTGGAAAAGTCTTCTTTCCAAAGCAAAAATTTTACAAATAATTGTGTAAACACTTTTCTCATCATCTTGACAGGACTACAAAATTCTAAAAGAAAGAGTGTCATTTCTCCTTCCCATTTTCATTTGTTCTACATTGTATCCATTTGGATATAATGTATTCTTATGTGCTTGGAGAAGCACAAAGGATATTTTACATGCCCTTTGCCATAATGTAATAAAGGAACCACATTTTCTAAATGAATCTTCTCCACTAAATACCTCAATTGAAGAAATACTGACAAATTCAGGAAAGCATATTTAGTTATTTTCCATATGTGCTTCCTAGATTGAACAACTGAAATGTGAAGATGATGAGTAGTTATGAAATATGAGTAGTGTGCAATATCTTCCCTTACACAAAGATGAAGATTTTCACTTTCATTCATTAAAATTTTCTCTTCTCCTGATAAGGACTAAAAACTTTCTTAAATAGCCAAGGCACAATCGTAACACTACCTATTTTAGTCCTTTAAGTCTTTAAGCCCTGCAGTATTCAATCAGAAAAATACAAGGTGCTGCAGGGTAAAATACAAAATAATGAAGAATTACATGTGACAATACTTCTTACACATCGAAAACAATACACTAACATTTTTATAATTTGCTTCAGATGGGAAAAGACACCATCAAGAGTCATGGACGGTCTTTTGCTGCAGTTCTTTTCTTGCAAGTCTACTGTGTCCAGTAAACCCAAAATTTGGTTCTTAATCTAAAAGATTTATTCTAATGTAAGGTCTCACTCCTTGTATCTGCTCCAACTCCAACAAAAAGTACATATAACAACCCTCTCTTAAATATACACACTTCCAAATTGTGCTTGAGAACTGCTTGCTTTTCGGAAGGAAGCTTCTGCCCGAGAAGCACATTCACAACTGAAAATCTAGCCCATGAATATAGAAAAGTCCACATCATCACTGACAGTTTGTACAACCTCCAGTGAACCTACAGAGTGTACTTCTACAATCCACAGTAACACCATAAAGGAGAAGGGTCTCTTCAGGACATTCACCATTATCTGCACTCTATCACTTAGTGACTATAATTTAACTACTGGAATTATTTTATCCTAAACTGCATTGGAAAAATATTTATCTAATGGACCTATCAGAACAATACCATACATCCTTTTTCTTACTTCAAAAGAAATTTTCTGAAAAGATTGACAGTTGAGTTGACATCCTGTATAAATGCATTCAACATTTGTCAAAATAATCATGTGTAACACAATTAGCCATAGAGTTTGGCTAATATTGATGGGTATTTTCAATACTTTAAAAACAAAAATGCATTTTCAGAAAATGCTACACAGATAACTGAACAGATTCTTGTGTATCACAGATATTAGGCTGACTATGCTATGTATTTGTAATACACCTACCACACACATCTTTACTTGTTTCACTGCCACCTTGTTAAAAAAAGTCCAGAAAGGATCAGTAAAGTAAGAGCACTGGCCTAACACTTCCCAGTGCAACAGTTTGAAGAATCATTTTACTGTCCAACTGGGTTGACCCAGAATTATTAGACCATTTTTACATCTCGTGCACAGAAGTGATGAATGTATTAAAAGCTCTTCTATTTCCTTAATATACCAAAATATATCTGAATAATGCATTTCTATGTCTTTATCCAGACTAAATAAATATAGCATGTGTTTCAAACGAATGTGTCACTTGCACTGGCTGTAACACTTGAGGCTTCCCAGTGATGCTCTCTTCAGTTCTAAAAAGGGATTATGGGATTTTTTTTTTCTTAAACAATTATTTATGATCTATTATATATTACTTAAGATGTTTTCTGCCCTAACGATCATCTGTGTTTTTCTGTAAAGCATGATTGTCTATGCTCATAACCAATACAAATGCTAAAAAATATGTCAGGGAAATGAGTAATGGGTACTGAAAAATCTGTGGCTGCACACACTGGAGCAAGGCTGGAACATTCCAGAGTGCAGCAAGGCAGGAAACTGCTATCAGCAGAGATAATTTTCAGCAATCTGAATTATATCTGCTTATTGCTTGAACGGCCTGTAAACAAGCAGGAATTAATACAATACAGTTGCATGCATGCAGGTCATGAGATGCAAATAGTGTGTGCACAAGGCTTCCCAGTAGATTGGAAACACCTCGCTAAGTCTGTTCCTCTGGGGATTTCCATTTTTCACATAAAGAAGAGGTCATTGCCAGCTAAAACAGAAATGAAACATAATTGGTGAAAGATGTTTCTTCTGTAATGATAGTAGCCTTTTAATCCCCAGTAATAAGAAGGACAATTATATAGTAATGTTAGAAAATGAAAGAAATTAATTTCTGATAAAATTTCAGCCCAGTTTAACACAGTTTTTATTCTGACTATTCAGATGAAAAGTGTATTTACTCTTCTTCATATTGCACATATACATTACCTTGCCTATTTCATCTGGCTCATTTTCCTAATTAAATTTCCTTCAAGCTGTGTTCCTGCAGTTGTAGGTGGGAACATCATATTAAAGGCTAACATAGCAAGTAGACTAATTTTACAGCCACAAGAGATCTCAAATCTGTACAAACCCATATCAGAAAAAAACACACTGGCATTTTAGATTAAACCTTGAATAATAAAAGTGCTAAAATTAAGAAAAATGCTGACATACTGTTAAATATTTTCAAATATTATTACAGGTTTTAAAGATTAAAGAATAAGCACATTTCATTTGCCGAGGCTATATGAGTACTACTTGCACATTTAATGTATTTTTGAGTGAAAAATCTAAACACAGGTCTCAATTCTCCAAATTGTTATTTTTCAATACCATAAGTTGTAGGATTGCTCGTGTCAAACACACAGGGAGAACTCTGAACAGAAGATAAGGTCCACCTAAAGAAAGGTTCCTAGGACATCAAGACAGGAGTCTGCTTGTTACATGCCATCTTTAGAGTCAGAGACCAATAGCCTGGAACACCTCTAGAAATTACTTTCTCTGTACTGACTGCAAGGAGTGCTAAATTTTTAAGGCTGTCTTCCTGCCTCCATAGACCTTCTGATTAGATGCTTGAGATGGTGCTGGTACTGTAAAATGATGCTTTATTTTATGATATAAGGACAATTACTTGTCCTTCATGACAAAGTGTCGGGATCACCACCTGCTGCGAAACAAGCTCAAGGCTTTTGCATGTAAGCAAAAAGTTTTCCTGTTCTAGGAAAGCTACAAATTGGCTGTAACAATAGAACACAAGAGAATGCAAAATGGGCTGCTAACTTAAAATGTGTATATTAAAGAAATGCACCATTATCTCTCTGTGATAATACAATAAGTATTTTAGAAATAATCCAAGGAATAACCTTAATTTTTATTTGTCCTTTTTACCATATTAACATCACCTGATCATCATTTCCAATGATGATCAATTGTAAAAACACTGCAAATTTATAGGTCTTTAAAAAAAACCAAAACCCACGCTTTATTTTTTTTTTTAACAAGAGAAGACAACTTGTGTCACACAACATAACTAAGGGGAAAAAAGTAACTCTCCAATAAATAATGTTTATGGCCAACTTCTGTTTTTTCCATTACATTTTCTAAGCTGTCCTTTATACTGAAATACTATTAAATAGCAATTAAATGCTTATTTGGCATTTTCTCTCTAAAAGGTTTGATTATGTTGAAAGTTATATTCCTATTTAATCATCTGAATTTTGCACCATATTCAAGAAGTGATGTACAATGAAGAACTGCCCTGTGTGCTACATCCTCTCTCATCAGGCTTTATTATTTTTCACTCATTCCCTCCTCTCACTGCCACTTCGTGAGGATGAAATCCACACAATTCAGAATGTTACTTATTCAACCCAAGTACACAGCCCTGAATGTCCTGTTCCTAGCAACCAGGATTTGCCATTTTGATCAAAGAATACTTAAAAACACCAACAAAAAGACATAAATTTATTCTAAAATCACTCAATTTTTATACTCATCCTTTGTCCCTAAAGCAGCTTTATCTCTCAGCATCCTCCACTCTCACTCTTGTACAGGATTTAACTACCTGAGTTCTTGCAGTTTCAGAAAACAGCCCCCAATTAAAAAAAATCTTCTTCCACTGAGACAAAATATCACATGCTACTGCTATTTCTGTTCTGAAAAAGCCAAGAAGAATTAAAGAACTAGAAAAGGTGCTCAAGTATCTTTGACAGCCATAGCCTAGATTCTCTCTATGGGGATGGTATTTAATACTCTACAAGGGACTGAAGGGAAAATCTTGTGTGGATTATTCTCCATTTTCACCACCCACAGAAGCTACTGAATAGATGAATGCAACCAGTCCTGGTGATGTTGACAATGACTGATTTCTCATGTCATGTGCAGATTAAGATGGACTTGAATCCTTGTTTCTCCTGCTTAATCTAGCAGGGAGGAAAACATCAAAATTATTGCTGTTTCAATACATTCCCATTTTCTTAGTATGTCAATCAAGCTAAATTATCTACTCCTAAAATTAAAACAGACTGTGGTCGACTGCATAGTACCTATATACCTTTATTTGTATTATACTAAGGGTCATCCATTTATAATTCCATAGCCTGCCTTCCCCTTGCAGTTCTTTTCCTTTTCACCCAAGCTGCAGCAGTAACTCTGAGACAGTATTTTCCCAATCAGCTCTATCAGTGTTAATCTCACAGTTTTGCACCTGGAAGCCCTAGGATTGCTGTTACAGCAGATTATTCTAAAACATTACTATAACCCCAATAAGAACTGTCCCTCCACCCCTTCTTCTACTGACTGTTTGTAGCTTTTGAGTTATACCAGTAGACCAAAAAACCTGCCCACACAAAGCTTACTGACCAAGCAGCGTCCAACCCTCAGCACTGCACGCTCTAGTTAACATGGATAGCATCACAAGTAGGAACCTGAGGGAGGCCTGATGAGCAGATCCCAATGAAAAGTAGTTTTCTATTGTACTGGGTCTGACTGGAATGGGCTTAACTTCCATCACGGTAGCCTGTATGGTACTGTGTTTTAGTTTTGTGTAAAATAGTGCTGACAACACACCAATATTCAGGCTATTGATGTATAAGGCTTTGTCTTTTCCCCCACTCTACCCACAACCAGTGTTGATGTCTTCCCCTCTGTTTGCTGATAGTAAAGCTGCATACCTCTAAACTTCTCTCAACACTTTTCAACCAGTCTAGCCCTCTATAAAATATGTTTAAAGTGGAAGATGTACAAAATTCAAAGCACTGTTGGCCTATTTAAAAGCCACAGGTCAAATACAAACTAGAATATATCAGTTGTATTAGGATCTGAACTTACAGCTCCATCATACAGCCTTGCACACTACTAAAACATCTTCCTGCTGCTTCCCACTGCATCTTCCCCTGTTTTAGTTTTTCTTCCCTTTTATTTAATAGTTTTAATTTTTTTGCATTAGTCATCTAGCCTGTCATTGCCATGACTTTTGCAATGATCCTTAAAAATTATAATTAAATAAACCAAAACAAGACCCAAAACCCAACCAAACTGAAAAGCCAACCAAACAACAACAAACCACCCCAGCCTCCTCCTCCCTCGCCCTAAAAAAAAAAAAATAAAAAAAAAATCAAAGAAATCAAAGGATACAAACAACTAAATGTAAGTAAACAGCTCTGTTGCAACACTGTAAAGCAATCACAATGACGATTTAATCAACAAATGCAAAAACAAGCTAGATATCTAAAGTAGTATACCATCCATAATACATGTAGAGGGCATACATATTTTTAAATGATGTAGAAGTAGTTGTCAAATTCATTTCTAGAGCAAGCATTTTGGAATACAAATTAGGGCAAGTTGGTTGTTTCTTGTAATTTGGGTAAAGAGTGTGAAGCTATACACAATAAATGAAAAGATTTGTAGAAGCAAAAAAACAGTATAATACATTAAAGAAAAATGAGGGCTTAGAGGAGTCATGAAGGCACTCAACATACTCTATGTTCTTTAACTGTCAATATATATGATATATTTACTAGCAGGTGACTCATATAGTGTTTAACCATACTGAGAAAATAATTATGGCTGTGATAGCTTGTTGTCTACTCTACCTCTGTGCTCAGATAACAGTTTAACTTTTCCATATACTAGGACTTGTTTCCAAATATCACAATACATTTTTATTTGCTATTTTTACACCCTAGCTATACCTGCAACTTTACCTTTTTTTTTTCCTAGAACTTTAATGATGGCTAACTAAAAAAACAAAAAACAACAAACAAACAAAACAAAAAACAAATCAACCAGATCAAACAACAACAAAAAACATAAATTCGAATAAGCAAATAAACAAAAACATCACACTTTGGGTTTGGTTTTGCCTCTCCAAGTCATTCTGATGAACGAGACCTTTAGTGTTGTAATAACTATAGTGAGTAATAGAACAATCAATGGCTTTTATTAAAAAGAAGCACTGAATAATATATTACAATCAATAAGATCAAGGAAGAATAATTTTTTTTCAGGGGAAAATATTAATATCAAGCATGTCATTTATTTAAGGCAGAAAAAAGGAAAAATATAAGAAAATTCTGCACAGTATGCTGAAAACAGCAGAAATTACACAGTGAAAATCCTTTTTTTCTAGGGTGGCTACCTAGGGCTACATTACATGCTAGAGGAACAATAAAAGATTGTGACAACCTGGAGATATATAAATGTAAAAAAACTTCTGCCCTGATAAAGGGACAGATGGAGGAGGAAGGTTGCTACAGAGACTACCACACTGCACATTGAAACACTTGAACTTAAGCTCATTTCTTTTGGGGCTACAAACTAAGAGACCAGACATTACGAAACAATTAGGAATGGTCTTTTGCTATATCCTTCAGTGGAAAGAGGTGGCTTTAAAACTGTGAAGAGAAGAAAAAGCTGTCATGTTTTAGCATTCTTATTTATTACTTCTATAGCACAACAAAAGTCACTTTATAGGCTTTAGAAATATACAAGACAACTAAACCTTCCCCTGAAGTGGCTTACTGCTTTCTTTTAGTAAATGCAATTTGAACATGTATAGAATTGCACATAGTTCAAATAGAGTTGCAGAAGAAAAGCTATAGGAAGAGAAAAGACTCAAAAAGTCCATGAGAAGGAGAGAAATGACTCTTCCCAAAATTCTTTGATGGTATAAACCAAAGCACAAACAGAGAGAGAGTCAGCACAGAGCATTCCATGGAAAAAGGACACAACTCAGGGCCAGCGCAAGTCCAGATAGAAACAAGTGTGCCATGAGAAAGAGACGCAAGAGATATTCCCTGGTGAGCTTCCAGACACAGTCCAGAACTTATTAATTTATGTCACTGAGAAACCAGTTGTATCACTTCAAAAATCCTTATTGATTCAGTATACACTTCTAGAGATTGATTTGCTCTATTTTTTTTCTTTTGTCCTTTAAACTTTTTGATACTTAGCACCAGAGAAATTGAAAGATGCAAAGTTTCACCTTCAGATGAAACTACTTTAGTTAAAGGAATACCAACTTAAATCCAGCCTTACTTAAAATTATCACAAGAAAGAATGATGCAGTTAGGACTTCTGAAAACTCACAAAAAGAAAAAAGCCACATACATACAGTGACTCCTGATCATACTTTTTGCCCATGTAAAGAAAAATGAGACACAAACAGTAACAAGTCTGAGACTGCTGTTATCATACTTAATTCTGAATGTAATGTATTTATATTAGAACACAAATTTGCCTCTGCAATACTACCAATTTGTTATACTTGGAGTGATTCCTGTGATACTTAAGTGTCTCCACAAGCATTTTGTCTTGCTGAATTAATAAATATAATACAAACATATAGAGGAAAATGCAGACATTGTTCTTTACCTAATAATTTCTCAGGCATATAGATGAAAAGTGTCATTTAATGAAAATCTATTGTCATATTTAAATTTATATATAGGTAATAATACCAGATAGTAGGTTTTTTACATTTATGTACAGTACTTATATCCAATACTAGGTGTTAGAATCTTTAAGACATCCCATTAGCTTTCATTTTACCACCTTATATATGCATATGCTCTCCAAAATAAACACATTTAAAGCAGGTTATTTCATGGGCCCTACAATTAATGAAGTCTTATTTCAAACAATTTATATCCCAGTATTTCCCATGTGCTCCAAAGAATGAGAGTCCTCCCCCATGGCCCTTAGAGTATCCCAGCCAGGTGAGTTACAGCAGTGCTGTGGTTCATTGAGGCTTCTGCATGTGATGAGTTGCCAACCCAGAGGTGCCCACTGGCTGCTGTCAAGCAACATTTGTAACAGTATGGGAGGAAAAAGATGGTCCTATCATGATAAACAGGTCAAGGCTACCAACCAAAAATGGACTGTTACAAACCATATGGTCTAATATAACCACAACAGCACACATATCCATCTAATTATATACTACACAGTAAAAAGATTAAGTGCTGTTCTAATGCTGAAATTTATTAGAGTATTAAGTCAGTGGCAGAATGAAAGCATATATGACTTTTGCTATATTCAGTTCTTTTAAACCAGTAGGACTGCAAACTGTTATGCAAGCAATGGTGGAAGGAAATAGAGAAAATAGCTGTAGAAGCACAAAATGGTTTGCAAATCTTTCAGAAAATACAGACTGCACACTATTTGAAGAAAGGTGGTTATGAGTAAAGGAATCAGGGAAAAAGAGGTAGTACATTTTTCTAATTTTCCTTCTCTGCACGTATTTTGTTTCTAATTTTCCACAAATTCTCTCTGAATACTTGACCACATGCTCAGAAAATGGCAACTAACTTTCCTGCTTTCTGATTGCCTCCCCAACTTTGTCAAAGACACCTATGGCAGGGATCAGAGCTTTTTGCATTATTGCACAGCACTCTATGAAGTACTTGGTCAACAAGGTATTGTTTAACAAGAACTGCTTTGCAAGTCAACTGAAAGAATAAGCAAATTTTTTTAAAGGGAAACAAACTCTCTCTCAGGTCAAAACAGCATTAAAGCATGCTTGGAACCTATTTGTAATTCACTGGGGTTGGTTAGATAATTCTAAACATGACAACTTAACTAAATTTACGCAAAAATAGGCCAGTCTTATGTGATTATTTTTCAGGAGATGTTGCATTTCTGGTAATACAAAAAACAACTCTACTAGGGTTATATCAAAATACATCTATTTACTGAATATGACTCCTTTTCATAAAATATTTTCTGCTGAGAAAATGTGGCTTGCATTTCCTGTTATCTTATACATATATGCATTAGATTTATTCCAGTAAGACACTAACTCCTAATAGGTTTAGATTTTAGCAATAAGACCTGAGGATTCTGACTCTCCTTCCAACCAAGAGTCAAATTTCCCTGTCTAAATAAAGCAAACATGAGGTCTGTCAGAGATTTTAGTGGAGTGACAGATGCATATGAACAAAAGGGCCAATGCAGTGTTTGTTTCAGTCTAAACTTTTGTTTGGAACGTGGGCACGGATGCAATCACACTCAGAAGGGTTTGGGTTTGGGTTTTTTTTCTGCAAAACATCTCTGCAGCAAGAGATCGCTCTGAGTGAATCCATCTCCTTGCATTCAACTGTCTGGACTTTGGATAACAGGCTATGATGTGCTAACCTGACAACGGCAGTGAAATTTAGTCTCTCCAATTGGAGTAACAGAGGATAACTTCTGTGCAACATCGTAACACTACAGTAAGCCTTATCTAGAGCAGGGTAATGACTACTATGCTACCTGCTGAAATAGCCATCATTGTTGCATGCATCTTCTAAGCATATTTTCTATTTAAAGATGTTCACCTTAAATTGCTTTCTTTATGAGTGTTTCTCCACTGTAGACATGAGCTCTTAGCAAATACACTAACACGTATCATGTAGTTTTCTACCTTCAGTAGGTTATTTTCAGAATCAGGACTTAACTCCAGCATTTTCTCCTTTGATTAATTTACACAAGCAAGAGAAGTCAAAGGTAATTTTGTCAATATTCTTAAAGTTAAATTTCGAAAATATAGAGGTAACAAGGTGTTTTATCCATGGTGAAATTTGCAGCAGAATTACAGTTATGTCAAAACCAAAGGCAAAGATCCAAACCTGCATTTTTTATGTACTGTCCTGCATCATCTTTGGTAAAAGATTAAAGTGTGTTTTAAATGTTTCTTTAAACAAAGGATTATTTTTAAGTGCACATAATTTCTAATACTGCATTATTTTTATGATGTCATAAGTATGTCACTGCATGTACTAATTATAAAATTTGACTGTATATGCAGAACATTCTCTAGATTGCTTTTTACTTCATGGTTGCCAGGTATTCTAAAAAAATATGCAATTTCATCTCTGTAAGTACCCAAAACTTTCTGGGTTTTTTTTCCTTTAGACAATAGTGTATGTGGTAATTTTTTATATAGTGTCACCATATAGAATTGTATGAATCACATAATCAAACCATAAACCAATAAAATATTTTTGTATTGTTTTGTTACATTTATGGCTTCCTTTTAAACTCTACACCACTACAGGCATTTCAAAAGATAAATTTTAGTGTTACTGCTTTTAACTTTCCAAGATTAAAAAAAAAAACCCAAACAAACACATTTATGGTCACACAGTGAAATGGAATAACTGAGACAGTATTGTAGTCTCATTTGTTAGTAAACCTGATAGCATTTAACAGTAATTGGGTGCCAGATTAGTGTTTCACAAGTAATTCTGAAACAAATTTCTATATAATCTACTGAAGGTGCTTTGGAGTTCTTTGCCAGCAAGGCTTTCTAATAAGATATTAATGAGTAATTAGAAATCTATATAAATGATTAAATCTTAATCTACAGGATGAATATTACATCACACAAGATGAGTATGGCAAACTGGCAAAGAACTAAATTGGAAATCCCTCTATGGGTCCAAGAATTTGGCTGTCATTTATTTGTGAATTCCTCAAACTGCACGTTTCCACTGGACAGATAACTCATAGAACAGACTGACACCGCAGTTCCACAGCCCCCCCTTAAAGCCCTGTCTGCTTGAGTACCAGTATCAAACATTTTACAGAAAGGTGGGCATAAAGGTTATTTCTAATGGAAACATTGCACTATCATTGCAACTCTTAAATAATGGATGTAATTTGCCTGGTCTTTATTATTTAGAAGGTCATTTGCTTGATACATATGTACTACACAAGCTACCCACTAGGTAATTATACCTAGTCAAGCAAAGTTCTCACAATTTTTTTCCTTCCATCACAAGCAGTTGTTCTGTAAGTAATGCCACAAAAGTACCATAAAGCTCTGAGAATAGCTGATTCTAAGCAGCCTGTAAACAGTTACAACTGTGAACAAGAGACTTTGTCTGAAACTACTGAAAAATTAATTTTCTCTTGTTATGAGAGATATGTTGGCTTACACAAATGCATCATAGACAGAACAAAAACTCCCAGCTTTCTACACATAGAGCAATAGTCTTCCAGTTCTGCAAAAGCTATGCACTTTGAACAATACAAGGGATAGAGTCTAATAACAAGGTAAATGTAGGCTAACACTAAAAAAAAGTGTTTGAAGAAACTGCTTCTATAACTAGTTGGACAATTACAGCCTACATAGCCACTGTTCTGATAGGCAGAGCAACACTGAACACAAGAAATTTCTCACTTCTCTAATATTGTCAGCTAAAGATTTCAAAGAGCTTTAGAAAAATATATAGAAATATCCATCTTATGGATAAGAAAACAAAGAACAGACAGACATGGAAAAGCACAAATTGGCAGAAAAAGATACAGTAAAATATGCCTTGGTCAAGCTAATACAAATTAAATTCCCCAAAAATAACAGAAAAACTTTATTGTATTTTGCCTTGGTTGAAATACATACTGCTAGTTTAAAATGACTGTGTAAAACTAAAGTGTTATATTGAATTATCTGTGCTACAATTTTAGCAGTCAGCAAGCCTAAAAGAACCACTAGTATAAACTGCCAACAGAGAAAATACAAATAGTCAGGTACATGTAAAGGTACTTGCTTTACAAAACATAGACATAACATCACCAATTAAGGTTTTCCTAAACAGAGAATTACTATTTTGCTAGGCTCACTCACAAATTTTCTGTATTTAGAATATCTTCATAGAGGAAAGAAATCTGAATATATTATGAAAATAAATGAAGGTACATTGGAAAGATCCTCTTAATATTTATTACATAAAAGATACTACCATTTAAGCAATATTTCTCAATTAATATTCATTCCTCAAATAAACTGGATCACAAGTTTCAGTATTCCTAAATAATTTTTCTAATTTGCGAAAATTAAACCACTATATTGGCAAGGATGATCATTCAGATGGCTTGTGTAATCTCACTATGTGCAAGCATTAAGAAATACTCTTCAATAATAAAACCATATATTAGAGTTTTTAAGAGGACCCACTACCTCTTCTCTGTAGGTGATTCACTTTCAAAGTTTTTTTCACTTTCAGAGGAAGTTCAGAGTTCCTGTGTGATACTACACACGGTATCAGATACAAAACTTATCCTTAGCAATCAGTAGTACCATGTAAATTAAAAAGTAGTAAGTGCTGTTTTCTGAACACAGAGAGTACTACATGATCTGAAGGGCTTTGAAAATCCAATCTTATGTCTTAAAATGTGCATCTAAATTTGGTGAATTTTTCTGACCTTAATCTCTGTCAGTTCCCCATCTGTAAAATAGAGATAATACTGCATCCCTCACTGGGGTTTTGTGGAGATAAATTTAATTTAAAACCTGTGAAGCACTTGGATACAGTAATGATGAGCAGCACAGAAAAGCATATGAGGAAATTAATAATTCTGACTTCTGAGCAGGGTCTGAATGATGCACTGTAAATAAGGCTTAGGGCCACATATCAAACACTGAAGATAAAAATGGCATCAAGAATAGCTTCTAATTAATTGAGCACTGTCCATCTTGTGTACTAAGGAAGAAGTCTTCTGGAATAGTATTATTTGTTCTTATAGTTAAAAATATCATAATGCATATGCATAAGAGAAACTTGCTTTAGGTTGCAATGCCAGCCCTGCCTTAATGTTAACACCCTCTTCTGTTGACTTCTTGCTTTTGCATTCTTAATAACATTCTCTCCATGCAGTGTGCGTGTGTAACATTTATATACAAAGGGTGAATCATGATCTCATTGTGAATCTCTGATTTTCATGCACAAGTGGTAATGAACAAAGGTTGGTTAAAAAAAAAAATCCATTAGAAAAATAATAGTAAGCTTGCCTAGGCTTGGTAAATTCAGCAGGGTTTCTACTGAATACTGAATTTTCTCTTCAATTTCTTGAAATGGTCCAAGTGCTATTTCTGTTAACACTTACTATGTATTACCTTAGGAAACTTGGGAAGCCAAGTATATCAGGGGACTATATTTTCAATTTTTATCAAAAGCATTCAACTTTAATTCTCTACAATAACAGCAATTGACATGTTCCCTTTGCTAGTTCCCGTGAAAATGAATCAGGCAGAAATAAATCCAGAAGTGCACATGGGAATCAAGGAGAAACAGCATCTCCAAAACATGCATAAGTCCTGCCATCTGACCCAATACTCTAGGAAGCTGGACAGTTTCCAGTCCTGATTTAATTTAACTGACATGTAACTTGCTCATTAAAAGCAAGAAGAGTACTAGCAACGGAAGATCAGATCCTGCAAGTTTCAGCTCAAGGAGTTTCCTAGAACACAAGTACTAAAAAAGTGTTATGTATTAGAGTTAAAATTATTAAATTATTTTAAAGTAAACATATATTTACTGATCCATTGAATAAACACAACAGAGTATTTGCCCTCTGATTTTTTTTAAAAAAAAAAGTAAAATAGTGTTCAGAGAAAAAG
>JANHGL010010181.1:3534-14338 GCA_024611195.1 Ceyx melanurus
TCTAACATAATGTAAAATAAAATTAAAAAATAAATAAATCAACATGAAAACCTTGTTCTGTTGATTTATTTGGGCAATGGGTGGGTGAGGGGGACAAAATCCGAGTGCGAGCTGTGTGGGGTTGTTGAAATAGATTTCACCCAGTGAGCCACCACCTCTTTCTTTTCTTTCAATCCAGCCAGTTTCACAGGCCTTGGTTTGAGATTGTTTATTTTTTTTTTCCCCTTAATAAGCCAAAAACCCAGCAAAACTCACAGATGTATAAATTACAAGCACCCTGGCACCATCCCAGTGAGGTTGTCTGGGGCTCTGAGCATCCTGCTCTGGCTGCAGCTGCCCCTGCTCCTGAAGGGGGTTGGACTGGATGGCATTTAAAGGTCCCTTCCCACCCAACCTAGTCTGTGATTCTCTTCAGTGGCTGTAAGAACATTCCTGACACCCAGCTCATGGGCATCACTCTTGCAAGGCTCACTGCTAGCTGTGGTTGGCAGTGGCTTTATGGTTGGTGCAGTATGATGTTGGGATCATTGAATGAGCCCTCCTTGCTGCTGGTAAACTCCTGGGTTTCCTCTGAGGACAAAACCCACTGGAGGTTTTGTCAGGACTGCTGCAGCTGTTGGCAGAGCAGGAGAAAAATCTCTGTGTCTATACATACAAATATAGAAGTTAGCAAAAAATAAATAAGATGCATTCATGGTTCAGGCCAAAAAGATCCCCTGAGCTTGCACTGACACTTCATACCGTGGTCAGGTCCTAAATACAGAGAGATGAAACCAGGGCAGGGTTGAAGCCACAGAACAACCTGTGCCCTGCCCAACCTTGCGGTGTGTTTCGGTACCTTCCCCCATGCCTGGAGTGGAGGAGCACTGCAACAGCAGCTGGCATTGCTGCTCACGGGTGAGGTTTGGCTTCTAGCTTACTTCTAGGCAGCCAGAGTGCAGTGCTGCCCGGGTCCCCCTGGCTGCTTGGCTCCATCTGGAAGGCAGGAGCACGGTGCTGGGTGGATGGAGGGTGTCCTCCATGCTCAGGGTGCTTGGTGGCTGCACCCATCTCGCCTCATCGCTGGTGTCTGTGGCCCTGAGCAGGGGCAGGAGCAGGTCTCCAGCTCAGGCCGTGTCCCTCGTGCTCGGGCAGAGCCTGTTCTCCAGCTCAGGGGCAGGTGGAGGCAGAGAGGTGCTGGCAGAGGTGCTCGATGAAGTCCACTTGGGACTGCGGCAGGATGTGGTTAATGACAGATGTGGGAATCCAGCCCTTTGGGGGAGAAAACAGCCTGAGTTTGGTCCTATCAGGGCACCCATCCTGCAGAGGAGAGTGCATTTGCACATCAGGATGTCTGCTTTTGCTGTCCCACCCTGGGTAACACGGTGCCACTTGCCTTCAGGTCCACGCTGAGGAGCCAGGTGAAGTGTGTACAGCTGGGGTCCCCTGCCACCGGCTGGAGGACGATGCAGCTCAGCCTGGACTCAGCCCTGTGGTGGGCAACAGATCGAGTAGTTAGGGTCCACCCCAGCGTGGGGGGTGAGGAAAAATAGGGGTGAGGAGATGCTAGAGCAACCACAACAGGGAGGCAGCTCCGCTGTGCCTGCTGCAGAGCCGTGGCTGCGGCGAGCTCCCCTTGGCAGGGACACGATAACCCCGCGAGGGTCACTCTGGGGGGGCTTTACCTGATGCAGCCTTCCTGCAGGGGCAGAGGCTCGGCGTGGGTGGTGGTGCCCACCAGGTAGATGGCTGTGCCCCTCCTCCCGCGGTGCCTCACGCTCACAAAGTCCCTCTGCCCCACCAGATTGCCCGGGCTGGGAGCGGTGACTTCGTGCGTCACCAGCGTGTCCGTGCCAATGTGCTGCAGCACCTGCCAGAGCACAGTCACCCCTGGGATTTGGGCTCCTTGAGGTCTCCATCCTGAGGGCATCCCTGCCACCACCCCCTAGCCCTGCCCAGGGGACTTTAAGCCACCTTGGGGACAGCAGTGTGGTGAAGAAGCAGCAGCAAGGTGGGGATTGGGGGCTGGCAGCTGGTGAGCCAGAGGAAGTTTTCTGAAGCTGGCAGCTTCCTTAGGGGTTTAGGAGCTGAGGGATGAAGCAAATAACCAAGAGGAGCCCAAGACAACATGTAAGCTTCCTGGGGGTGCCCCTGCAGTGTGACAGAGAATCGTAGACATCATTTAGGCTGGAAAAGACCTTTAAGATCACAGAGTCCAACCGTAAACTCAGCACTGCCAGGTCACTACCATGTACTTGATTTCACCTCTTGTTTTTTGTCTGATTCCCTTCACCAGCTTCTCCCCTGATGGTACTCTGAGCAATGGCTGAGGCCTCCCGTGCAGGCAAAACCTCTGTGAGCAGGCACCATGCAGAGAGAGGAGCCTGGAAACGGCACGTTTCTCAGTGCCAGGCTGGCAAGGCACAGCTTCTCACCCCAGGGTGCTATCCTGCTCTTGTAGGAGGGAGGAATTAGCTCTAATCTTTCAGCAATCTTATAAGCCTCGATAAATAAGACTTTTTGGATGCTAGCAACCCTGGTGATGCCAATCCCAGGACTTGGCAGCCCTCTCCACCTTACCTTCACCTGGCTGAGGGTTGGATTCCACTGGGGCATCTGCTCGATCCTCTCAAACAGCTCCTGGTGCAGCTGTGCTACTGGCACAGCCAGGACCACCTCTGCCCGGAACACCTTGCCCAGGCCAGGGAGGGCAGCACTGGACACAGTGGCCCCAGTGTCCTGGGAGAGCAGAGAATTGCAGAATCACAGACTGGGTTGGGTTGGAAGGGACCTTTAAATGCCATCCAGTCCAACCCCCTTCAGGAGCAGGGGCAGCTGCAGCCAGAGCAGGGTGCTCAGAGCCCCAGACAACCTCCCCTGGGATGGTGCCAGGGATGGGGCATCAACCACCTCTCTGGGCAGCATGAGACCTACAGAGAGCCTGTGTCCACCCCAAATGCCCTGAGGGGCATCAGCTACGTGCTGAGACAAACAACCCCAGTCCTCCTTTTTATCACCTTGTGTGTTCACAAGCACAGATGCTTGTGTGTTCACAAGCAAAAGCTTTGAAGGCTTTCTCCAGGAACACAGTTACCTGAGTTTCCACTCCCAAGCTTTTTCTCTGCTGCCTATTTACTTTGCAGCTTTGCTTGTGAACACTCCCAGAGGCTCACTTGGAAACTGTGCATGGTGCATCTCCTGCACCCGTGGCTTCCCTTCCAGCAGGAAGCTGAGAAGCACAGCTTCCCTCCCCAGCCTCATTTTCTACTCCTGGGCTGTTTTCCAGACCTTACCAGCACTGTCTCTGCCTCCCAGCTGCTGTGGTGCTGCAGGATTCTCAGTGCCCGCTGCAGGGCCACTTCCCCCTGGGTGATGTAGGAGAATTCCATGCTGGAGAACCTTCTGGGGCTGACATCTCCAGTTGGCTCAGGGCACGTGGCTGCAGGAGCAAGGCAGAGCCATGGGAAAAGGTGCCCCCCTGCCCCAGCTTTGCCCTTGCAGGTGGCTGCAGGTGCAGATGTGCAGCAAGCTGGAGCTGAGGGGTCTGCTGATCCAAAGTCTTGTCTCTTCCCACAGAACCATTCCCCTCTTGGACTGGGTTGGTGCAGAAAGTTTCACTCTCAGGAGCACCCCTGGCATTCATGTGCTGGTGCTTGGAAAGCTTTTTGCAATCCCTTTCCAAAGCAATTCCCAGTGAGGCTGTGGTACAAATTGCACGTGGCTTGGGTACAATAAGTGGCACAGGCAGCCTTTGGACCAAGACACCCTTCAAAAAACAAATGTGTGGATTTGCCAATTTCCAAGTATTTAGGTAAGCAGTGGACCTAGAGACATGACAGGCAGGCCACAAAATGCTGAGAGGTGCCTGTAGCGTCTGCTTTTTGCTTTGGCTGCCTGCATGGTGGGCACATGTTCACAGTCTCCCTGCCAAGCCAGTTTGCCATCAGTATGGGGAATGCCTTTAAATGAGCAGCCCAGCAGCAAGGAAATAATTCACTCTGTCCCCCCCAAATAGGAGTTCAATCATCTGGGGAGGGGTGCATTTTAATCTGCATTTCTCCATCGTGTGGCACAAGGGGGTTGTGAGCAGCGTGATACCCAAACGCCTGGGCTGAGCTTACCAGTCTCCTTCCCCATCAGCCTCTGGATGTAATGAGGAATTTTGGAAGGCACATGTTGGGATCCCCTTGCCACCTGCCCTTTCACATCCTTCTGTATCACTGCAACAGCTGCTGTCTTCAAGCCTAGGGGAGAGACACACAGGCTTTGGTGAGCATGGAGAGCATGGAGGAGATCATGGACTCATACTGGTTTGGATTGGAAGGGACCATCCAACCCAGTCCAACCCCTCTGCAGGGAGCAGGGGCAGCTGCAGCCAGAGCAGGGTGCTTAGAGCCCCAGCCAACCTCCCCTGGGATGGTGCCAGGGATGGGGCATCACCCACCTCTCTGGGCAGCCTGGGCCAGGCTCTCACCACCCTCAGCATAACAAGTTTCTTCCTTACATCTAACCTAAATCTCCCCTTTCCCAGGGAGCACCACCCAAGGGGATGCCCGTCAGACACAGACTCCTCATCATCTCCTTGAGAACCCTCTTGCCTGCCTCTTGCTCCTGAGGTGGGAGGGGAGGTGAGAGGCTCTTACCCGGCAGGCGGCGGAGGTGGTCGTGGGCGATGCCACAGCAGAGCTTGACAGTGGCCTGCAGCATGGTGGGGGGGAAGGGCTGGCTCTGGGCACACCCCCCATCCCATCCAGCCTTTATAGCCCGCCTGAAGGACGGCACCTGCTGATAGGAGCAGGCTGCCAGATAGCAGCTGGAATGAGGAGTGCTCAAGGACAAGACAAGCAAGAGGAGGGGCTGGAGGGAAAGGTCACTCTTCCCTCTGAATGAGCAGTCCCTGCCTTTCCTCCTGCTCTGGGGATGAGATGGAAGACTTTAGTGGGCCCCAGTGCCACTTGATAAAGTACTGTGGTGGTAAAACTAAGCTGGCAAAGCAACTGGGGGCACCTACGTGGAGGGAAAGATGGGGTGGCAGATGAGGCCACAGCCTCATCTGGGTTTGGTTTTGGGTCCCTCACTCCCAGAAGGACACTGAGGGGCTGGAGTGTGGCCAGAGAAGGGCAACAAAGCTGGGGAAGGGTCTGGAGCACAAGTGTGGTGAGGAGCAGCTGAGGGACCTGGGGTTGTTGAGCCTGGAGAAAAGGAGGCTCAGGGGAGACCTCACTCTTGAAAACCCCCTGCAAGGAGGTTGGAGCCAGGTGGGGTTGGGTTCTTCTCCCAAGAGACAAGCAATAGGACAAGAGAAAACAGCCTCAAGTTCTGCCAAGGGAGGTTTATGTTGGGCTCCAGGAAAATTTTCTTCCCCAGAAGGATTGTCCAGGGCTGTCCCAGG
This sequence comes from Ceyx melanurus, assembly GCA_024611195.1. Taxonomy (NCBI): domain Eukaryota; kingdom Metazoa; phylum Chordata; class Aves; order Coraciiformes; family Alcedinidae; genus Ceyx; species Ceyx melanurus. The sequence continues at coordinate 8,906 of JANHGL010010181.1, forward strand.
CTGCCCAGGGCAGGGGTGGAGTCCCCATCCCTGGAGGGGTTTCAGAGCCATGGAGCTGTGGCGCTGAGGGCCATGGGGCAGTGGTGCCCTGGCACTGCTGGGTTAATGGTTGGACTGGATGATCTTAAAGTTCTCTTCCAACCAAAATGATTCCATGATTCTATGAGTTTATGAGAGCAGCTTGGCCTTGCTCTTGGCAGCACCACGCTCCCATGCTTAGGGAGATGGTGCTTCTTCCTAGGAAAATTTAATTGAGGTTATGGTGGCAATCACCTTCTGTTTCTGAAGCTTCAACAGCAAAAATATTTGGGCAAGGTGCTCAGGAGGGTTTTTGGTTTTAAAAGGGATAGGAGACACCTCAGACACTGGGCATGGGGACACCAGGTATAGGGGAGACTGTATATGGGGAACACTGGATTTAGGAGACACTGGGGATGGGGGACACTGGGTGTGTAGGATACTGGGATGGGGGACACTTGCAAACTGAGATGCTTGTGGCCAGTGGGTTTCTCTCTGAGATGGGAACAGTCATTCTATGGCTGCCATGCAGAGCCCTGCTTGCTGGCAGCTCTGGGGTAGTTGCAGTGGTGACAGGGACAGTCTGGTGACTCTGCACAGGATTGCACGTGGCTTTAATAAGCATTTTATCAGGAGTGGAGTGGCAAGAAGGAAGCCTGTGAGTTGTCTTGTCCCACACAGGCTCTGGGGCTTGGATTATCTCTCCAACCACCACACCACTAGCATCCTTTTTCCCATAGCAAGCACTGCATCCCTTCAGTACTCCCACCCCTGGCCAGGATGGAGCTGGGTGAGGGAGAAGTTTCCTGGGAAAACTTTGGCTTTTTCTCTCATGGGCTTTGGCCCTGCTGAGCCAGAGGGTTTTATCCAAGCTCTGGGGACTCATTGGCTTGGCTCAGACAGTTCCCAGGCTCCCTGCCTGACTCACTAGCCCTGACCCAAATCTTGCCCTCCCCCCACCACCAGGATAACCTCATGGCCCAGCTGCTGTGGCTTGCCCAGCTGAGTCCTGTTGCAGCTTCCACCCTCCATTCCTGATTGCTGGCCAGGTTATAACAGCAGCCCCCCGAGGATCTGCTTCTCCTTGGATGCTCCACTTCCATACTTTGCTCTAGGGTGACTCCCTATGCAGTAGCAGCCAGGTAAGTGTCTCTGTGTGTGTCCTATGCTCACAAGAAAGCCTTGCCTTGCTCACAAGTGATGCCTGTGGGATGTTTGTGGCCCAAAGTAGCTGTGGCTTTGCAGCAAGGGCTTGAGAGGTGCCCAACTGCAGCTCTATGGGAGGTTTGTTGTTAGCAGAGTTCTGTGTTCAATGCTCCTTTGGAGAGTTAAACTGATGCCTCTGGATTTTTCATGGGGGCTGGGGAGTCACTTGGGTTGATAATGGGACTGGAGCATCTCTGTGCTGAGAAAGGCTGAAGGTTGTTCATTCTGGAGAAGACTCGGGGGGGATCAATATCTAAAGCATTGGAGCCAAAAGGATGGGTCCAGGCTCTTCTCAGTGGTGCCCAGTGACAGGATGAGGGCCAACAGGCACAAACTGGAGCCCAGGAGTTTCCATTGGAAAAAAATTCTTTGCTGTGCAGGTGCCAGAGCCTGGCCCAGGCTGCCCAGAGAGCTTGTGGAGTCTCCTTCTCCAGAGAGATTCCAACCCTCCTGGACACTGTGATTCTGGGCACCCTGCTGTGGGTGACCCTGCTGGAGCAGGGGGGTTGGATGAGATCATCTCCAGAGACCCCTTTCAACCACTACCACCCTGTGATTCTGTGTGGCTCAGCAGTTACACTTTCTTTGCAAGCAGCCCAGGGAGGAGAGCAGGAGCTGGTGAGAGACTCTCTAGAGCTTTAAACCTGCCCCTCTGCCAGCTCCTGTGGAGCAGGTCCCTGCCTATGGTCTGTCCTCTCACATGGACATTCCCCTTGCTTTTGTGAGCACTTTCTCTTAGTGGTTTTGTCCCTGCAGACAGCTCCACGAGGCAGATAATGTTTTATCTCCTCATTTGGTGAGAGGTGTCCAGAGCCCCCAGCTCAGAGTGGTGAGGGGCTGCAGAGGGTCCATCTCCTGCTGATGCAAAGGTTCCACGACTTTGGGTGACGACTGTGGGACACCCTCGGGTGCAGGGAGCCCTGCATCCATCCCCTGTGAGGCTGCAGCAGAGCCATTTCGGCCTGACTGCTCCACCGGGTCTGGCTGCAGCCACTGGAGGTCACTGCTGATCTGCAGCTCCACGAGAAAAACACCTTTGAAGAGGTGGGTGGAGGAACCCTGCTCCCAGATGCTGGCTCTGGGCTGCTCTGCCTCTGACCCCCTGCCAAAGCCCTGGGAGCTGGGGGGTTGCTGCTATGTGGGACTTCCACCAGGATTAAAAGCTGTCACCCCCACTCACTGACCCCTGCTTTTGCACCCAAGGACTCTTTGGGGACCTGTGGACCTCTCACTTCCAATTGCACGGGAGGTTTGGGACCTCCTGGGAGGGATCCTCAGGGCATAACCTACAGCTTCCAGGCACATTCGAGGTGCAAAGCTTGTTACTGGTGGCAAAGGCAGAGCTTCAGCAGCTAATTCTTCCTTCCTTGCTCCTGACAGATAACCTGTAATGAAGTCAGCTTGTGGGAATAATGTACTTTTGAGGGAGGAGGCTCTTAATTGCTTCTCCTCTTTGTGTCCAAGACCTTTTTTGTACCCTTTGAGTGAGGTGGATTGAGCAGTGCTGCATTCCAGCTCCGTGTGTGTGATGCAGTCAGTGCTGGTGGTTTGGTGCTGAGGGGTCCTTTCCAGGAGTGTTTGGAGCAATGTGTGATTTTACAGAAAGGCACATGTCCCTTCAGTGTCTTCTTCTGTTTAAACATCCAACCAGAACTGGGAGGGGGGGAAAATCTCCACAAGGTACCTGGGAAACTTTAGGATGTGCTGGATCAGCAGGAGAGCAAAACTTCCAGCAAACTGGTAATATCCCCTTTGAAATAGCCTCATCAGTTCTAAGGGGACTGGAAATAGGTTTCCATGCAGCACCTGGTCTCTCTGGCAGGACAAGCATCATTCTCCAGCACCAGAAGTTCAATCAATTTAGGATAAAGTTATTGCTCAGCATTGAAGTAAAACCTGGAATAAAAACATTTTTGGGGTTTGCATGTTCCCTGAACACTGATGTAACCTCATTTTCAGATAGCAAGCAAATTCACTTATTTGTTCAGAGCAAAACTGGTCTGCTGTAAGAGCTCTCCCATCAGCAATATTCTCTCCACCCCAAGGAGTAAGGATGGCACTTTCTGATCTAGAGTGTGTGATGCAAAGCTCAGCTGAGTGACAGGTCTGCTTCTCTAGCTCTCATCTTCAGAAAAAGGGGGAAAGAGAGCAATGGAAAGGGGTCTAAATGGCAGGTGGGTATCTCCTGGCTTTGGCTGAGGTGCAAATGCTGAGGCTAAGAGGTTTTGGGTCCAAAGAGTCCTCCCCAAACACCTGGTAGAACAGGGGGTAAAGGTTTGTGCAGGTCCATAGGTGGTCGCAGGGCTGGTGGATGCCAGCAGAGGACAGAGGGGGTCAGTGGTGTGTAAAACAGTCTGAGTCAGCCCAGGAATAGGAAATATTGGGATGCTCCTGGTGAAAGGGTGAAGACCAGGAGCAAGTGGGACTCAGCGCTGTTATCAGCAGCTCGGGAGAAAGCTGAGCAATGAAGCAAGGGTGATATGGGCTCCCTCCTCCCATATGTGTAGGGATCCTCCTGTTCAGACCCGAGGGCAAGTCCCAGGGCAGTTACTCTGCCTGTCCTTGAGTCCTGCTGAAGTGAGACCACTCTGTAACCAGCAGAGCCTTGATGCAGGGGAAGCCCTGATTTCAAGCAAACTCTTGGATGGCCTCCAATACCCTTTGCAGGAGTTGGCAGGGCAAGGCAGTGTCTTTGGCCCCATGGGAGCCCTCTTGCAGGGCTGCTGGCATCCCTAAGGGTGCTCTGGGGGTTCCTGGGAGCAGGGGGAACCCTCGTGTCCCTGCCTTGCAGCCCTGCTGGGTTGTTTAGCTACGTGTCTCATGGGCAGCCTAAATAAGGGCCTAGAAAGCAGGCCTCTAGGGAGCTTTGGCCAAGATGCTTGTTGTGGGAGTTGTTCTCAACCTCTCCTTCTCAATGGCATGTCCAGAAAAGTTAAGAGCCAAACAGAGAAAACTTTTAAAAACACATGGCATTTATTTCTGTACATAGCCTAAGCACTTATAACTAGCATCTCAAGGTGTAAAAGCAGACAAGTTCCTTCCTCCAAAACCAGGAGACTCAGTGCTACATTGTCAGGCTCATAATTTGAGGGGAAAAAATGCTCAATTGTCCTTTTTTTTTTTTAATTTTTTCTTAAGAAGCACATTTTATAATTAAAAAAAAAAAGGGGGATTAAAATATTTCAAAGGCACATTCTCATTTGGAAGGACTGAACCAATACAGCTTCCCTGTGAGCCTCCCTCCACTGCTGGAGAGATGTTTGCTGGTTGTGGCTGATAACAGCCCAACTTGGGAGAAGAATGCAAACCCAGAAGAACAATATTTACTAGGAGCTAATTGTAATTTTCACAAATGGTCACCAAAAGAGCCCAAATATCAGCAGAAAAGGGAAGCTGCTGTCTCTCTGTTGCTGGAATGCTGTCTTCCTGGGTGTAGGGTTGAGGCAATCTTATCTCCATCTGCTGCCCTGATTAAAAGAGAAGGGGAACTGCTGTTCAGGAGATAAGAGAGCCCAGAGGCTTCTCCATTAATATGTAAACATTGGATCAAAAAGGAAGACAGAGAGGCTCTAGGCAGAAGCCACCTCTAAATAGATGGGTTTTGAGTCTGTGTGCACCAGCAGAAAGCTGGCTTCTGTGAAGGGGATGGGATGGAGGTGTGACCCCACTACTTCACTTTCCCAGTTTGGGTGGAAAAATGTCCACCCCCAAGGGTGTTCACCTGGAGTGACAGCTGTGTAATGTTTGTCCAGGCTCTCTGGGTTAGATCCTCAAATCCAGAAAGGACCACATCAGTCTAATGTGATCTCTTGCCCTCCATGGTGACCAGCATCTGTATTTGCTCTAGAGGGTGAACTGAACCAGCAATAGCTCATTTAAAAAAAAACAAATGACAGTGGGCTTTCCAAATACCTTGGCAGCTTGTGCCTATGGTTTGGAACCACCTAATTCCCCAGTAGAGTGTTGCTGGCTTCAGATCCAGCTCTGTGTGCCACCCCTGCTAGAATACTAATTCTTCTGCTTCCAGCCTCTTTGCCCCATGCTGTGAGCCCTGGTAATCTCAAACCACCTTTTTATTCAAGTCCTTGCCATCACTAAAATGCTTGTGCTCTTGTGGTTTCTAATTGCAAGGTGAGTTTTATGACCTCAAATGTGTCTTGCAGCCCTGTCTGCCTTAGAGTGGAAAAACATAGAAAAATTTAAGTGTAG
>JANHGL010010182.1:0-69741 GCA_024611195.1 Ceyx melanurus
CTTAAAACATTTTTCAGCCAGAATATGTATTTTGGAACACCAACTATGTAAATGTAGATAATCATAACTAACAACTGCGGGGCATCTCCCCACCTTACTCTCTAAAATGAGAATTCGCTATGAGCAGGAGCGGTTTATTTTCCGGGGGAGATGTCACAGGGCCTGCAGGAGGGGTGGTGTAGAACTGTCTGTATGCACAGCCCGCAGCAAAGCCACAGCGGGAGGGACAGCACCCAGAGCACCCCAGTCTGTAGCAGCACTGCCGCAGACACGGTGCTGCTGGTCCTGCTGTACTTGCTCAATTAGCAAGCGGCCCTGCAAATGTAGATTTGCATAATAGGTGCTGGAAATCAGTCCATTACCATCCACCACTGTGTGTTATACAGCATTTCTGTCATGTACCTAACAGCGTATCTGAGTGCAGGTTGTAGGTTCTTCTGTCTCAGTTCTAATCTGCTTTGAGATAGCAATGCACCTACCATGTTTTCAGCATGATGAAAATTTCATATCCATTAGATGTTGACTGAGCTGGAGGAATGCCTTCACCATTAAATGTTGCTATTACATAAATAACCAGGCAAAGAAATTATACTTGAATAATGAAATTCATGTTCATAGGAGACAGGCTGCAGTATGGGAGAGGAAAAGCACAAGCAAATTAAATTACTCATGCGAGAGGTAAAATGATGGAAGCAACGTTTTACAAAGAACTGACATGCCAACCGTGAGAATGTCAGCTGGCAGTTCCCAGCAGATTTGAATTGTACATAACTTTTCATTTGTTAAAAACAAACAAACATCTGAACAGTATTTCACTGTAGATGTCTAGGATTAAATCTGTGCTGTTCTGGGAGCTATCTCAACCAAATCAAACCTTTATAAAATGTCAAGTCCCTTGAACTCATTTTACTTTCCCACAACTGCCAGCTTCTCATATAGCTCCCAAAACTTAGTGAAATCTTTTATTATGTTTATCCAACATAATGCATGTGAGAACCTTCTTTTTTACAGTAACTTTTTAGAAGATTCTTTAAGACTTACTATTTGCCAGCCTGATTTTGTTCATGTGGGATGGAAGAATTAGAGTGCTGCTCTGCTCACTTCTCATGGAAGAGAAGGGGGGTAAATGTGGAAGGGATCTATGCCTTCTACCATCTCCTCTTGGACTAGTTACAGCACGGTGCACACACAGTAAGAGCTGTCATTTACAGCAAAGTTCCAGTGATCCCTGTTGGCTCTGATGTGGTATTTCAGTAGTGCATGGCTCTTTGATGCTTTGCTTGTCCTTTCTGCAACCTCAAGTGCCTCTTAAAATAGAACTGTGGTGGTAGCACTGTTGCTCTGGCCTGTCAGACTTTTTGGAGCAGTGAATTGGGAGAGCATGATGGAAAACATCTTCCCAAAGGACTACTTGAGACAAGGTTTTTACATCCTATGATCTAATCTTGCTGCCTTGGCTGGTCAGACATCTCCATGGTTTGGATGGAGTATGAGACTAATTATCACTCTTGCTGAAAATCCCACTGACAGTAAATGGGCAACAAGATACCTTATTTGGTCCTCTAAAGCAGTAATCAGTACTGCTTTCAGAGAGTGAATTTCTTCAGTGGCCCCTTAGTAGTCCTAAAGTGGCTGATTTGGATGTAAATCGTGCAAGACCTGTTCCACCTTTTGTGGAAAAACGTAGTTTTAGCAATTAATTTCTAATTATTTTAGTGATTATTTTTTTTCTAAGAAACTCATGTGGTTCCAGCTTTTAAAGTGAAACTTTCTGTTCTTGTAGGTCAAGGGAACTGCAGTTATTCAGGATCTAATAATTGATCTCTTGGCAAGAAATGGAACTATCTCAGCAGCAATTAGAACTTTTAGATTTATACTGGAACTAAATTGAACAGAAGAACCATGCAAATGTGTTGTTGGAAAGCTCATCAGTCAGTAGATGAAACACTACAAATTCAAATTATTATGCAGGCTGTGATTGTTAATTGGTAAAAGCATGGAGGAAGTTGGAGATGTTGTTGTGGATACTAAACATGGATTTAAGACAACTTTAGACTATTCTCAAAGGACTACTTCCTTTTAAAAACAATCCCAGAAAGTTACTAACAGTGTTTTAAATGAGAGTAAACAGGAATAATTGTGTGCTGAACATCAGGCAAGCAGAGTGTTCAGTAGAGATGATCTTTCTGATACAATATGCACCTGAGTAGTTGTACAGACACAAGCACCAGGCACTTGTTAAGAAGGATTGCAAAATATTTTTACTTTGATGAGCAGTTACATAAGCAAAAAAACCCAAAAATATTATCGTGAAATTACAGAACATTCATATTTCAGTAAGAGCTGAGACTTCTGGGTCTTTTTGAGCTGCAGCTTCTCACATTGTGTCAGGTTGGTGCAGGTACTTCTACCTACCTTCAGAGCTGCCTGGTTGTCTGGCTTGAAAATGTCTTTAATAGGACTTTTTGTCAGGTTTGCTTTTTTAAGCGCCAGTATTTGGGGTTGGGAAAGTGGGAAGCAAAGGTTGTCCAGTTTTTTCCACATCTGTAGTACATTTGTGGCACATCTTGAATTTATAGGAAAAAAAAGCTAAACTACCAACCAGCTGTTTGTGACAAAAATACTGGCTTTAAAATAGAAATAGAACTGCCTATCTTCACTTATTTTTTCCTCCAGATTGCTTTTAAGAATTTGATTACTTTCCATTCACTTGTCAGTAATTTTTTTCCACAAGTATGTATAACAGAGGCTCAGATAGTCCACCCCTACTAATCCTTGAACCCTTCAGAGCAGCTACAGCAAACACAGGGAGCATGGAAGCTGTGGAATACTTTCCCAGTGATGGTCCCACTTGGAGATGGCTTCAGGAGCTATTACTAGCTCTAAAGGGCATTGCAGAGGTCAGTGATAAATTCCTCACTTTCTGTTTTTCAGAGCTTTGGCTGTAACTCAGCTCAGTGTTTTGGAAAAGCAGCTGGTAACAGTATTTCTGCCTTAATTACATTTTAGAGTACTTAATTGTAGCTGAGGACAAGCATGTGCAATCAGTCTTTTTTCCCATGCACACAGCCTCTCCCTCTTGCCAGTAAACTCCACTTTTGTTTTGTGAGCTCGTTGAGACTTCAGTCCAGATGTTTCTGTGCCAAGAGACTGAAAAAATAGAACATTGCAAAATGCAGATTTAGTCAAAAGAACAGCTACAGACATGGGAACAGTGTATTGAAAGTGCCTTGGTTAAAATACTCAGCTCTTCTGTGAGACCTTCAAAGTCAGGTAGGATTAAAATGTATGCAAAGAACCACGTGGAGTTTTGTGTCAGAGCAAGGACGGCAAGTCTGTGAGGATAAGCTGCAAACCCTCTGCTGGGCTTCTTATTGCTTCAGTGCCTGGAAGATGCTGTTCAGTCAGTACTAAAAATGAGTATGAATGGTTTGCTCTGGACAAAAGATGCAAATAATCATCTACAGATGTCTTCAGTTTTCTTCTTAGGCCTAAAAGCAGAGAGGTGGGAGGCATGGCCTGTTGCAGGAGCTGCAGAAGCCCACGTGCAATGTTTCACACAGAGCAGTTTGTGCTGCCATCTCAGAGTGGGGGGTGTGTGTGCTGCTGCACAGGGACTCAGTTCATACATTTTGGAGTTGTGCTTTTGCTACTGCTGTTTTTTTTAAATGCATGACCTTTACCCTCAGAGTGCTGCAGCTCTTAACATGCTTTGCTGTTTGGCCACAAGCACTAACTTGACCTATTGGCGTGAGGAATTTTTCTGTTGCCAGATTATTTATGTTCAGCATTATTTAATTTTTTTCTTCACAAATCTAAGATTCTGATGAGATAGAAGAATGTAGGCTACTGATAAATGAATTCAGGGATGTCTGTGTGTCTGGAGTACAGAGAGTAGCAGAGAAATCTTCAGTACTGGGAGCACTGTAAGTAATTTCTGTTAAATAATAGCTTATATAAGATAGTCTTGTAGCAATACTAGTTGCAAGATACCCGACGTGAAGTCCATCTTTTGTGGGCTGGTGCCAATTGCTTGACAGTCTGTGGGATAAATCAAATTACTTAGTAGGCTGGTGTCCCCACTGCTAGAAGAGCTTCTTTTAGTCAGCGCTGAGAAGAATGCCAGCTGAGCTGCCCATTGACTGATAGGGCAGGGCCTGTGCCCATGGATTGCCCTCCTCTTACTGAAACTGCAAGGAGAGAGTTTCTGTTTTCCAGAGCAATTCAAATTAGCAGCAAATTAGCATAATGCTAAAACTTGTCAAGGAGAAAAGAGGTATGTGAGGGATTTTGAAGGGAAGTCTTACACTAGAAGCAGAATAATTCTGTATCGTGGGAAATCCTGTAATCCCCATCTTCCTACCCAGAAGGTAGGGCAGGCAGCTAGGTGGGATTTTACTGCTCAAGTTCCACAGCTAGTGCAAAGCTGTAACCTGCCAAGCATGGTCCTGGGGTCAGCTTGCTCCTCCAGTTCACCACAAGGCCATGCTGACTCTTGGGTGAACATGAGGATGAGGGCAGCTTGAGGTGGATGGGGGAAGAGGGGCTACCCATGCCATCCCTTAATTGCATTTCAAGTCGTGGTCTCCTGTCCTCAGCAGAAGGTGGGGCAGAAGAGGCAGCTCTGCTCACATGGCAGGAGCCAACTGCAGGCACAGGGGGGTGGGTGGATGGAAGGACAAACAGATGGACAGTACAAAGGTAGTAGTTCTGAGGGCCGGCTGTACTGCTGTGCTTCCAAAGCCTGTGTCAACCAATGCCATCCATCATTTCCCATCAACAGTGTGTGTGAGCACTGACAGCAGGACACTGCTAGAGCTTAAAACCACCGTCCCACCTACCTGGTGCAGTTTGTCCCAGCATCATCCTGCTGCAGCCCAGTGGGGCCTCCCTGCTCCACATCCAGGCAACTGGAACTGGAGTCTTCCAGCTGCCTCTACTGAAACTCTCCTATGCAGCCTTGTGTGCATTTACTAGGGACTGGGTCTTATATTTATTTGTTAACAGACATGCTATTGTATCCATTTTGAAATGTACAGAGAGCTATTCTAAGCTTTATAGCTGATCACCTTCATACCTTTGGGCTGCCTTGGTGTGGAACAATACTGACATTCAGTGGTTGATTATACTTGCCACCTTTGTGTGACTATCCAGGAGATTTTGGAAGGTTTTAATGTTCAGTGCTGGCTAAATTCAGAACACGTTTAGTTTAACTGGATTAAAACAATTGTGTCAATGCTCCTTTATAAGAATACTGCGCTCACAGTGTTAAAATTGTCCTCTTTTTTTTTTAACAAACTGAGAGATGCATTTTTTGCATTTGGTCTGGGACAGATGCAGTAGCAACACCCATTCTTAAGCAAATTGGCAATCACAGTTTCCAAAGGAACTACCTCTTATAGTTGTATACCTCTGTATTGGCTTAGTTGTTTTTTTTCTGCCCATGTTTTGACTATTGGTCTTTTTTTATCTACCACCAAAGACAGGATGCTCTTAGCAGGAGGTGTCTAAGGCCTGGCAAGGCCTCAGTGAAAACAAGCACATTGCTGTCGTGCATGTGAAGGAGCAGCTGGAATTTAGAATTTGAAAAGTTGGATCTTGGCACCCTTTGCATATCTGCTGACTTAGGTGGGGAAAAATAGCATGCTAACTACCTTCTTTAGTAGTCTCTTTCACCTTCTCTGCTGAGCTGTGGAATACATACTTCTGTTTTCTCAAGATCTGTAGGGCCAGACTATTTTTCAGTGTTACAAGTGAGTTGGGTCATCAGCCTGGTACTGTGAGCAGTTTAGGTTCAGACACAGCAACAAGAGCTCACTCTGTATGGAGCTGAGTGCTTACGCTGGTATTCTGGAATGAGGCTTAATCATCCAATGTTAGGACTCCTTCAGATATCCTTGGGACTGGGCCATTTACCTTTAGATGCTTTTGTGCCATCAGCACATTTGTGTGGCAGAGTAAACATTAGTGAAGGAGCAAATTTTATCTCCATTTTACAGCATGATCCTAGCCAAACATCCTAAGGTTCATGAAAACTTACCATAGGTTTTTAGAAGATGCGTTTGGCTTCTCTTGGGTGTGCAGAGTTGATTCTGGTGTTCATGTTTCAAGATGTGTATGTCCAGTAACTGTTTGGGCTCTTCCCAGTCATGTTTGAAGCTCAAAAAGGCTAAAACCAGTTAAACTTAGGCCATCTCTATAGCAATCACCTACCCATTTCCACCAGCACTGCTGCACCAGCTGTAGCTCTGTGGCTGAGTAGTAACTTACATCAAGAAGTTGATCTGAGCAGAAACTCCTCTTCCTGGGTCAGTATATGGTTGGACTAGTTTCCTAATAGAAGTAATTGTGGAGCCACAGACCATAGGTAGGGACAGATAGCCAGGGGCAGCTACTTCAACTACAAAATTAATTTATGCAGGATATATGTTAACTTCACTTTGAGGAGCTGGTGCTTGGGTACAGTTTCTTTTGTTTTCTACACCTGAGTTTAAACTTGGGCCGTGTTTTTGTCAGAGGACAGTTATGCTGCAGGTCAGCCAAAGCATTCTATCTGTCTCATGTAAAGGCTAAAGAGAGAAACTGAAGTCCAATAGCATTTTTGTCTCCTGTATATGGGGAGAAAACAGTTTATTCACTTCATTTCAATCAACAACTTAGTTCACTTACTATCTCATTGAAAATTGAGAAATAGACTGGGAATTACTTTTAAAAAAGATCAATAAGCTTCTTGTCCCCTGAATAAAATGAAGTATTGGTGGCTGAGGCATGTTAATTGTAAATCTTTAAAGATACAAGAAAAAGCAGTTACATTCCTTATCTGCTGCTCATATTTGCTTTTTTCATGAGTGAGATAAAGTGTAAAACATTCTATGTAAAAATATTTCATGCCTCAAGAACATTAGGGGCAATTTTATTCATTAAATCACATTTGAACTCCTAGTTTTGTGTACTTTTAATGAATTCCAACCCTTTATCCAAGTGCAGCTTGGCATAGTTTGTAAGTAAAAGACTAATCAGCCAGCAAAACCTTCCCACTTTTCTAGTTCAACAGCTGAAAGCTGAGAATCTAAAGAGCTGTATCTTTAAGATAGCACAATTCTTAGTTACACATGTAAATGGTACACAAACTCCACCGCTATAGGAAACAATTTGTGTTACCCTTAATTGTTGCTAAACATGTTTAAGTGAGTGCCAGCTCATGAGAGCCAGCTTTTCTTTAAGAAATAAATAATAACAAATACCAAACAGGGATGAAAGTGGAAATCAAGGCTGCTAGTTTCTTGCTTTTGTTATATGTTAGCAACTTGTTGCACTGTGAAATAGTTTGTGATATAACCTTCCTCTAAATGAAGAAAATGCAATTTAAAGCAAAGCAGGACTGAAACTGACAGGGCATGTTACTAAAGAATAACCACTGTAAGAAAGGGAATCTGGAAGAAGAAAATTATGTCAATCCTCATATCCTTTTGTTTATTTTAACTTCTTTGAATATGTTTCCAACAGAAAATGATCCACAGCCTGTTTCTTATAAACTGTTCTGGTGATATATTCTTGGAGAAGCACTGGAAGAGCGTCGTGAGCCAATCTGTGTGTGATTATTTCTTTGAAGCTCAGGAGAAAGCAGTCGATGTTGAGAATGTGCCTCCTGTCATCTCAACACCCCATCACTACCTCATCAGCATCTATCGGGATAAAATCTTCTTTGTGTCTGTCATACAGACAGAAGTGCCACCACTCTTTGTAATTGAATTTCTGCACCGAGTAGCAGATACTTTCCAGGTTTGTCACCATTCAATAAGTTTTAATTTCAAATAATTCCAAAGGAATTTTTGTCTAAAGTTGTTTGGTTTTGGTTTTTTTAAAGAAAGGAGTAAACCCTCCTGTCAGCAACTTTCCCCTTTGCAATTTTTAAGCACTGGTTTATAGAATACAAAAGGAATGAAGGTGTATTCTGTGTATTCGTTTGATCTATAGATACCAGAACACATGCATTAAAATGCTGGTTTTTTTCTGTAAGCTTTTGTACTATTCATGTTCTGTAGATGAAAACAAGGAGCATACAGTCATGGAGTGCTCTGTAGAGAAGACAGAGCTGCAATGCATGAGTCAGTTTTCAACCTATGTCACAGATACTGTAAGGGAACCTCTGTAAAGATTGAGCATTGCCAAAAGATAGTCTCCTTGTTTTACAAGTCTTCTAACTGAAGGTGTGTTAATGCTCACAAGTGGGAGAACCTTTGGAACGTGTATACTAGTAAACCAGATTAATTTCACTGCTCATGTTGGTTTTATTTATAATTAGATTATAAATGTAACCTTTATATATGATGCTGTCAGACCATAGAATTAGCTTATCAGTTTAGGCACTAAAATTCCTTGATATATTGGAGGGTTTCTGTAAACAAAAATCAAACAAACTTCTGCAAAGCATTAACAGGAATAAAAATCCTCTCCTTTGTAATCTCTGATTTGTTTAGGATTACTTTGGCGAATGTTCTGAGACTGCAATTAAGGACAATGTAGTAATTGTGTATGAACTTCTAGAAGAAATGTTAGACAATGGCTTTCCACTGGCAACAGAATCTAACATATTGAAGGAGCTGATTAAGCCTCCCACAATTTTGCGCTCCGTTGTCAACTCCATCACAGGTATGAAAAGAAATAATTTTCAGCAGTGACTGGCTGCTTAAAAACAAATTATCATCAGGCTTCAGAGCTAAAAAATAATATCATTGGTGTCAGTCTGGAAGTTGAGGCCACTGTCCTGCCACTTCACACAATTAAGAGTTGAATAAAAGCAACCTCCTCCTTATTTGCAGTCTGTGCCTGACCCCTTCGATACACCCACTAACACTTACCCAAGCCACAGCTGCTGAAGTCTCTCAGGAATAGCAGTTCTCAGTGCAGACAGCACATACTGGAGACAGCTGCTCTGGAATTGGTACAGAGCTAGCCCCAAGCCCTGAAAAGATGAGGGGCATTGGAGAAGGTTATAGAAAACACTACAGAAAAGTACATAAGAGCTATCTAATAAATCTTTGCTGCCTGGGAACAGGTAGCACTAAGGAAAGCAGCCTGTCCTCAGCTTCCTCCCCACCCCCACTGGCATCTGTCAAGTTTAGAGATGTTTTCTGGCTGTTGTAAATGGGTATGTCTTGCACTGACAGAGCCAAATGTCTGTCAGCTGAGCTGGTGGAATCTGCTTGTCTGGCAGGAGGGTGCAAGGGAGGTGCTCCCTGAGGTGTCACATGGAGTCAGATACACGATGTTCACCTCTGCTGTGTCACAGAAAAGCAGAAGGTGGGCTGCAGGGCTGCAGAGTGCAGCTCAGAGGAGCTGGTCTTTGAGGTAGCATCTGTGCTTTAATCCCTGAGTATAAATTGCATCCATTTTCATTTCTGTCTTTCAGGCTTTGCTTGTTTTGGGGTTTTTTAATGTGGTTTTGGATTGTAGCTATGAAAAATATCTATGGTATTAATGGACTAGATGCACCACTGTAAGGGGAATTAAGACTCCTGTAGCCAAGGGTTGCAGCATCAAATCCTCTTGTTTTATCTAAAGCCTTATTACAATTCCCTAGGACCCTAAAGTACTGGCCCCAGGCAGCCTGCATCTTGTCACTGTCAACAGCTCAGACCTGAGTGGGTGGGAAACACCAGCCTGAGAGCTCTCCTGCCTACCTGGACAGGCAGCCCAGCCAGCACAGTGCTGCTGCACCCTGCAAGGCTGCTGAGGGACACGAGGCACAGACACAGCCACTGCTCCCAGCCTCTCAGCAAAGCTGGCTCACGTGGCAGGATACTACCTGCAGTTTGCCAAAGAGCACAAGCAAGCGTGAGCTGTGGTCCTGTCCTGAGACCTCCTTCTAGCAGGCAGTGTTGTTTGCAGCACACTGGGATTCCAACATCAGTCACCTAAGCCCCAGGAGTGATAAGAATTCTTTTTTTTTTTAAGAATTATCTTTTTACTATATAATGAGGTAGCTTGTGAAGCTCTTTTCTCACACTGAGTGG
The DNA here is from genome assembly GCA_024611195.1 of Ceyx melanurus. Taxonomy (NCBI): domain Eukaryota; kingdom Metazoa; phylum Chordata; class Aves; order Coraciiformes; family Alcedinidae; genus Ceyx; species Ceyx melanurus. Next base: position 10,017 of record JANHGL010010182.1, read on the forward strand.
TATTAGAACCAGGAGCTGAAGGTGACAGGAAGGCAGGCAGGAGCAGTGGCACTGCAGTTAGGGAGCTCAGAAGTTGAGGCAACAGGTCAGGTCAGGATCAAATGATAACAGGGTCATCTACAGACTGCCAGGAATGTCCATCATGGTGAGACAGACATGACTTTCTGCTCTGACCTATGGGCGAGGGGCCAGCTGGGGTTGGCACACTGTCGGGGTGGATGTGACTGTCACGTTGCTGCAGGGTTGCTCAGATGGGTACCAAGGGTGAGTGCTTCAGGGTAACAGCTCTCAAGAAAAGGGAGTAGGAGCCCCCCCTAAGGCTTCCTCTAGGTCTTTTTTCCTCACAACTCCTATCAGTAAATCAACTCTGAAGGCAGCCAGCTAAAACCCATGGGAGAAGGGGGAGGCCTGCTTCAGGCCCTCACAGGGAGCTGTAAAGTTTTGAACTACAGTGCTGAAATCTTTTGCAGCATCTAATCTCATGTCTGGTCCCACCCCAAGCTCCTGCTGACTTAAGCTTTGTGCTTTGCTGTGCAAAATGTAGTCTAAAAACTAAAAAATCTGGACACACACTTAAAGCAAATTCCTATCACCTAATGAATGAGTTGTTAGTGGTCCAGGTTCTAGTCTGGAGATCTAGGAGCAAATCTTGCTATGATTGTTAATTTTGGCAGCTGAAACATTGTTCTTGTAATTAATTACTGATTGAGTTCCTTTTCATTCTGAAGGCAGTAGCAATGTGGGTGACACACTTCCCACCGGACAGTTATCCAACATTCCCTGGCGCAGAGCAGGGGTAAAATACACAAACAATGAAGCCTATTTTGATGTCATTGAAGAAATTGATGCAATTATAGACAAATCAGGTAAGATGCCTTGCACATTCTTTTTTTGTTGTTGAATGTCTTTGCATTTAGCTGCTGTTGTTTAGAGAAAATACTGCCCAACTGCTTTTTTGCATGTGTTTTATATACATTAATCTATATCTTACACAGAAATACATAATTTAAAATGATGTGCAATTTAAAATGATGTGCCCAGATGCATTTTTCAGTCATCTTAAATAGCAGTATGCTCTATGCTAATTCAAGAACATCCACAAGAAATATTCTGCACTTAGCTATTTTCTGTTTGTGTATTGATTATCTCAGAGATACAAATGGAAAAAAAAAATACTTAAAGTTTTAAATGTGATGAGAAAATTATCTTCCATTGTTCCTGCCAGCAATTTACTATAGTTCTTGTAGGCCCTCAGATGAGCAAGTCAAAAGCTTTCATTAGCTTTCTTCTAATAGCAAGACAAAAACTGGTGCAAAATGAGTGGAGCCAGATATTATGAAGCGAAAATAGCACTCCTGTCTTTTCTGGAAGTGAAACATTCAACTACAAACATCTTTGATCTGATGTTGAACTCTGAGGAAGAATCTGGTAACTTTTGTATAAATGTTGCCAGATGCAAAAAGAAAAGGGCTGTGCTGTGAACAGAAGCATGCAGTTGTGTTCCTTACTGGGGCCATCAGCTGCAGGACACCATGTTGTTGTGGCATGGGGCTTGTGGAGGGAGCAAATCTGATTTCTTAGTTCAGTGCTGCCATTGTAGCTGTAGTCAATGCTGTTTTGGTTTCATACCAAATGAACACATTCTCTGGCCACCCTTGAACTGGACAGTCATAAGTAGCTAGTGTACAGCTCTTACTGTTTTCAAACTACAAGAAGGTGGTGGTTACAGTCAGAACACTCCGATGGCTGTGCTGCTTTCCTGGATACATAGGTTTGCCAAAAGTAGGATGAAAGCTTAGTCAGAGGAGTTATGACTGAGACCATGTTTGTATTTCTGTAGGTATTTCAACCCCGTCAGCATCCACCAAGCATTTAAATTTCCTGCCAAGGATCCACTGCAGTAGTCATAGCTACTCTTCCTGCTCTGATCCCTCGGAAACTAGAGATACAAGAATCTTTTTCCCTAATCTTTACTAGGACTAAGTTGATAAGGTTGCTCCCCTAGAATAGGGAAATTATCTTGTTTCACAGGGATATGGTTAAATGCTTCATCTGAAACAGAATCCCTTCTTTTCAGCAAAGTATTACCCTACAGTTTCCCCTTTCCCTTAACTAGATCAGCAAGAGTTTCTGTGTATCTTTTAAAATTATCTTTGCTTGTAGGGTTAATCAGTCCAGAGTACTGCTTGTGCCTTTCTGGCCTTATAGGGCATTTAAGGAAATGAGCCTTTCCTGGACTAAGATGCTTGGTATTCTTGCTGTAGATTTATTTAATGTCAGGATGAATATGTAATCTCACTGTTAAACAAGCCTTGCTGTGAAAGCCAAGATTATTTGGAGCTTTGTAGCACAAATTTACCCTATTTTGATGTATGTAAACTTCCCTGCACCACTACACAACTTGCTGGCTTTCTGGAGACGGGACAGGGATCAAAGAAAGAAAGATTCAGAGCTTGTATATTCTGAAATTCCTATGTGCACATTGCTGCCAACCAGTCCAAGCACATCCAGTACAAGTCCTCTAACAGCTGGCACAAGTATAATTAGCTTAGCTGGGACAAGCTGTTTGCTCTGGCTCATGCATTTTAGCAAGCTGTCCAGGCCACAGGTAACTGGAATGACCTTTCCTATCTGTGCTTGGCATGTTCTTGAGTGTTGTGCAAATGTCATCTGTGCCCTCTAACTGCACTTCACAATGTTTGTTAGGCCTTTGATAATGTTAAGTCAAGTTTCCTTTTTTCTCCCCACAGGTTCCACAGTCTTTGCAGAAATCCAAGGTGTTATTGATTCATGTATAAAGCTCTCAGGAATGCCAGATCTCTCTCTTTCTTTCATGGTAAATTTTGCATATATTTGGGAATTTCTTAATGATCAGAGCTAAACAATTTAAGAGTGCCATCACTACTTGCTATGTTATTTTTCACATGCATAATGCGAACTACTGCATTATAGCATAGGAGTTGTTGGCTTGGTCAGCAGCCAGAACGGCTTTTGTCCGTCCATGGAAATACTCAGAACTTGCTGTCCCAGGCCAGAGCAGAAATCCCTCCAGCTCAGTAGTGTCTCAGCTAGTGGCTACAAACGCTAGCTCAGTGTCAGGAAGAGGAGCCGTGTGGAGGTCAGTAGGCAGTGCAGGCCCTGCACTCAGGTACTGAGATTGCACTCACCGCTCTGCCCCGCTCACAGAACCCGCGGCTGCTGGACGACGTCAGCTTCCACCCCTGCATCCGCTTCAAGCGCTGGGAGGCCGAGCGGGTCCTGTCCTTCATCCCTCCCGATGGCAACTTCAGGCTCATCTCCTACCGCGTCAGCTCCCAGAAGTACGTGCTGCTCGGGTGGCTCTTCCATACCCCAGCTCCCGCTTCCCGGCCGAGGAACCCCAGACTTCCCTCCTGGGGGAGCTTGTGCTGCTGCCAAACGGCACCAGCTCGGGCTTTGCCTCAGCTCTTGCTCCAGCCCCACTAAAACAAGAGAAGAGATTTTCAGTGAGCTGCTGAGACTCAGCAGTGGGATTTCAGGGAGATGAAACACTCATGACACTAACACAGGCCTGTTCCTTCCTGGCAATCATTTTTGCTCCGATCTTCATTAAATCAAATAAAAGAGTCTAAACTGCACATATATGCCAACAGCCTGATCCAACTGGTGCCTGTTCTAAGAATTGGCTCAGTGAGATTACTTTAAAAAAAATAAACAGATGGAGGGAAGGAGATTAGGACAAGTGATTTGGAAGAAAATCTTTTTTTTTTTTCCCCTGTGAGTCTCTGCTTATAAAATCTTACCAGCAGTGATGTTGAAGAGCTGAGTATCACTTTTCACTACTGAAACAAACCAGTTCTAACTTAAATACCTGCTAGAAACACAAGAATTATTAATGATAAATGGCTTTTATTTTCTCATTCAAAGTAGTAGTCAGGATGTATTCAACTACTGTCTTCTCTTTTCAGCTTGGTGGCAATTCCAGTATACGTGAAACATATGATCAGTTTTAAGGAAAATAGTTCTTCAGGAAGATTTGATGTTACCATTGGACCAAAACAGAATATGGGGAAAACAGTAGAAGCAGTTGTCATGACAGTTCACATGCCAAAGGCTGTACTAAACATGAACCTCACTGCTACACAAGGCAGCTATACGTTTGACCCTGTTACTAAAGTAAGTCTTAAGTTTTTATTTATTCCAATCTCTAAGATGACATTATATTGCAGAGCACTGGAACAGTGTTCCACACTGAACAAAAGACTTCTCTTTCAGTCTATGTTTATGAAATAAAATCTCAAAATTTACTTTTACAAGCTTGGATACACACCACTTGTGACTTCTGGTGTTACCAAGTCTCCCTCCCCTCTTTTCCCCTGCTTCTTTACTGATACCTTTCTTAAGTGGATGCAGCAGTACTTTGCTGGTACTGTCAACTATGGTATATTCTGCAGTGTTCTTTAAAACATACTTACCTAGAGAAAATGTGGTAGACTTGAAAATAAGTAGCCAGAAAAATAGGGCAGGAAAAAAAAATAATCTAAAATATCTGCCTGAAGGCAGAACAAAAGGAAAAGAAAAAGAGTCTGAAAACCTATCTTGGAAGTCCTGCATTCTTGACTCTGAGTTGAGGTTTGAAAAAAAGCCTAAATTTCCTAAAGCTCCTGAAGCTTTTCAGTACCCAGGAACCATTTTGCTGAAATGCAGTTTGAGCTAAACCAGCCTGCTGGCTTTAACACCCTGCTCCAAGCTTTCTGCTGCCCTTAGAATATCTCAGTCAGCAACTGATTTGAATTGTAAGTGAAATTAAAATAACATTTTTGTTTCAGAAAGAAGAGCCCTTGAGCTTTTAAAAATAAGAACACTTGAAAAACAGCAACAAAACCACATCTCCTTTCCTCTCTGCAGAAGTAAATTATACTGTGTTTTTAATCAAGATTCAGGATAACTAGGTGGATTTTAGCTGCAAAAGTTGTAGGAGGGTGGATTTTTTTCTGCATTTGTTAACAATTTTCAGCTTATGAGAAGAACAAACAATAAATCCAAATCTTGTGAGTAAAAGGCTAACTTGGTTCCATGGACTTCTTTAAAGTGGGAAAAATGGGAAAAAAGCGCAACCCTTAGGAACTTCAGCTTGAACATCACCTTCTGTGAGAATCTTGCTCCATTTCCCTCCTTCTTGTGTTTTAAGCTCCTACAACCTCAGCACTGGTTACTATTCCTGTGTCAGATCCAGCTGACCCCACCTGACCACGGGAACAATCACCATTGCTAAGGAAACAAGATGTATTAAGTTCCCAGACCAACTAAGGAATGGTGACAGGGGAACACAAACGCTGGGGAAGAAGAGACACCATAGTGCAGGAGCCATAATCCTGCCATGTCCCAGCCAGTGGGATAATTCACAGGGCTACCAGGCTGCTTTTTGTACCTAGTGTGAACACAAAAAGCTTGATGTGAACTTGACCCCATGGGTTGTTTCTAGAAAGCTCCTGCTACTATTCTCTCTTTTCTGACAAGGTGTTGACATGGGACGTTGGCAAAATTGCCCCTCAAAAGCTACCAAACCTGAAGGGCATTGTGAACCTGCAGTCTGGAGCCCCCAAGCCAGAGGAGAATCCAAGTTTAAACATCCAGTTTAAGATACAACAGCTTGCCATTTCAGGTGAGTGGGCAGGTGTTACATGAAATTGGTACTCATGGAATGAACAGTAGGACATGAAGTGGGGAAACTTCATCTTTTAATTGGAGATGTTGCTCTGCAGTCAGCTTGGTCCAAAACACAGAAGCCTGATTTACTCAAACCTGCCAGTAACCCTTGCTGGGAATTGTGAAATCCCAGTTGTTTTGCTGAAGAAAGACTGTGAGAAGTGTACAGAAGAATGAATTTTTCTTTGTTGACTTGTGCATTAAACATACACACCTATCCTTTCAGTGAAGGCTGCTTTTGACTTGCCTTATACCACTAAAACCCTTTCTAGTTTTGAGAAACTCCATTATTATAAAGAATTCGTTCCTTCTGAAACTGGTTAATCTTCAACACAATCTGCAGGTGAAGTCAGAATGAAGCCTATAGGGTAAGGACAAAGTACATTTAAAGCAAACAAGGCCTCAGTGTGCAAATACTTGCCTCACAGAAGTTGTCCACTTGTAGAATGCTTCTGCAAGCAAGCTTTGCAGCACTGTGATTCCCCCAGAGTAAAGACTCACACTGGGAAGGAAGGAAGTAGTGGTAGCACAGGTAGTGCCTTTCTAGGTAGGTACCAGGCTATGGTCCTTTTGTTTCCTAGACTGTTTTGCTGAGTAAATAGCAGCAAGTCCTGGTGTAAGAACAGAATCCTGGGGTTTCTTCCTAAACTTGAGACCCACTGGTTTAAATCTAGGAAAAAAGAGGAATCCAGTGACTGTATGCCAAAAATAATGGACCTGTGAGAAAACTGAAACTGTTAGGTAATTAACAGCTACTGTCATCCCTCAGTAGCAGAGGAAGAGCTGATCCTTGGATTTAGAGTGAAAAGAATTTGGACACTTGTCCTCTGCTTCATCTCCATGAACGTAAACAACTGCAGTGTTGAGGAGCTGTGGAAGGAAGAGGCCTTTGTTCAACAATTCCTCCTTTGGAAGAGGGTTGTTGGCTCACTCAGTAGAGAAGCTGTTGCCTTGCCAGAGCAGCTATCATTAGGTAACAAGAGTGGTGGTTCTGCTGTTTCAAACCAGATGAACTTGGGAAGGAAAATTACCTTCCTAACTGTTTTAAGAAAGCAGGACTTCTCAACTGACTGAGATGATTTTGAGCATTCTGCTTTTAACTTTGTATATTTTTGTCTTTCAGGATTGAAAGTCAATCGCCTAGACATGTATGGAGAAAAATACAAGCCTTTTAAAGGTGTCAAATATATTACAAAAGCAGGAAAATTTCAAGTCAGGACATGAAGAGATGCTCTACTTCCAAGAGGAAATACCCCTTAAAAATTGACTGCTAAGTAACTTACGTTGCTATTAGTTAGGTGCCAATTAATTAATAGACACTGATTAGTTTGGGATCTAAGTATTTGTGCACAGCAGCTCTTAAAATGAAAACATAGCTTAGTTTTTTCTTAATATGGCTTTAAAATAAGGTACTTTTTTTCTAATACACCTTCACTCTTTTTTTTACTGAATTGTTGTGCTGGTGAGTAGTCTGCTAGAGGTGATCCACCAAATGTCACAAACACTACACTGCCAGTCAGATACCAAAGCCCAGGGGCCAAGCACATTACAAGGGACAGACAGGCCGCTGGAAAAGTCTTGTGGTGACATGTTCTGCTGCTGCAGCTGCCTGCAAAGAAGGCTCAGCTATTCTCACAGCCAGCTGCAAGCTGGCATTCTGCAAAGCATCACCTAATCCCTTCAGAAATAGGGGGGCAGGGGTCCCACAGGGGCCTGGCTCATAGCAAGTGTCACTCCTGAGAAAGCTTCTGAGAAAATTACCTTGTTTACAAGAAATCGCCTTTCTGAAGAAGCATTTGCCTTAATCAGCTTTCATTTGTGCCATCTGCAGATGAGCTGATACAGAAACATTCTGCATTCAATCCGAGAGGTGGTTGTTGCTTCAGTAATCCACGTTCTTTCCATTCAATCTCATTGCCATCATTTTTTTTAAGAATACAGTTGCAGAGAGTGAGACCTGTTTTTTACATGGAGCCTTTGCTTTGATGTAGATGTACCACTTGTTGCAAGTGGATGCCACCTGATCTGTGCCATGTGTACATGGGAACGTAGCTTTTTAGATAGCACAGTACAAGTGTCAAGTGTATTTATGGTTGTGTGCTTTAATGTCACGAAATAAAGGGAACTCTACTGCAAGGACATCTTCTCTTGTGATACATTTGCACTACTGTAAACTATTCATGATGCTCTTAGGCAGGAGACATCCAATATACAATTAAATGATGACTGTTTGCTACCTTTTGACTGAACTTTGTCCCTGCAGCTGCATAAAGTTAAGAAAGTGCACTTAGGAGCATGGCAGGTAAGCTTCCTTTCATGGTTCATTTTTAAATGGAGGAGAATTAATGTTTAGATTATGACATTTAAAAGCTACAACAGTGATCATGCAAAGCCAACTAAAATTTTCCTTATACACCAGCATAAATTTACCTCTGTAAAAAAACATTATGTGCTTGCTCCACACTACTCAGGTTTGAAAGAGTGCGCTTGGTCAGCAGGTAATAGGCTGAGAAAACCCAGTTCAGAATTAAGGAAGGGTGAGATCCTGGAGAATCTGTTTCCTTAACCTGTTTAGTTTTCAAATTGATGAACAGGTGCTAACTTTGCTTCAGATGAAGAATTTCACCAGTCAGAAATTCAAATGCTGAGACAAAAAATGATATAATGTGAAAGAAGGGGAACTCATCTCACTGCTGGCAGCAAGCCAGTAAATGGGCAGTCTCTTTGATGGTAACATCACTCAGGTTGACTCAGCCACAGACAACCACTTGGGATTTCTGAAATTGTTAGTAGATTTTTGTAGATAAAACAGCACTTTTGAGAACCAGCACCTGTTAAGAAAACCCTGTATTTGTGTAGATACTCAGTATTAAAAGCTACCAACCTTCAACTTTTTCTACTGGAGAAACATCCATCAATTCCATTACTCATCCTATAGTTCCACTATTTTTGATCAAACTGTACCTTTTTATTTCCAGTACTTTTACTGCAAGTCTTCAGCTTGGGACATCAGTTCCTTCTGAAGTCTAAGTAGCTGGAGCTGCTGCATTAACAGCCTGGAACTGCTACAAGAACTGACACCATTACTGATACAGAACATCATTTATCAAAACTGGCTGAGTCTTAACACCAACACCTCCCTTCAGCATGTTACAGAGCAAGCCCTGCCAACCTTCTGTACATCTCAGACACAAGGGCAGCACACACAAAGCTGCCATCTCTCCAAAGGCTTGGATCCCTACTTCCCAGCACACCCCAAAGTCACTGTCAACAAGAATTACACTTACCTGGTAAGAAAACCACCCTCAGCATGAAGATTATTTTCATCAGGGAAATGGTGTTTGCTGGAGGCTTACACTGTTCTTGTAGGTGTGCTGGCTCCTGCTGTGTGTCCAAACACATGAAATTCAGCTGCAGAATCTGCAGAAGAGGGGCCTATGTTCATATTCTCCCTGGTAAAAAGAAATGGCACCACCAGCTGTATGAATAGTACAGCTTTATAGATCAGAGGAGTTCATACTGCCATCTTGTACCTCCCCCTCTTTAGGTGTTCAGCTCTGGGGGTGATGACAAAGGACTTGTCCAAGGTTCTCATCCTCTCTCATAGGGAAAGAACTGTGTGAGCAGTATGAAATCTCAATTTTGCCTGTTATTACTAAACAGGACAAATTCCATACCAATTGCTCCTGCTTTAAGTTTGAGTGAGCTATTGGCCAGAGTAGCACTTACTCCCTTACAGGCAGGATCAGACAAATCCCATTTGAAGTTTTCAGAGCCTTGTCCAGTGCTACTAGACCAGATGACCACCTGGAAAAGCTACCATTTCCTCCCACGGACCACAGCTTCTTTCATTACTAGTTTTACAGGCACAAAAACCAACTTGTTTTATTCTTCACTCTTTTGAGAGACTTGGCACTTTTTTCTGTTCAGAATATGTAGCAACAACCATCCTTCTGCTACTTCAGCTTCTTGCTGCTCCCATTACCATTAATACAAGCTGACATTTTTACAAATGCATTTTTATTGTTTTAACAGAACCAAAGAAAGGTTGAAAACATTTGACTATACAATACATTGTTTTATAAACAAAGTTTTAAAGTGGTAAAACATTTCTAAGTGACATTCATAGTCTTTTTCAAAGTTTTGCATTTGCAAATTTTCTGCATTTTGGCTCTGAAGACCAATAGTTTTCCAAAAAGCAGTAATTGCATAAGGTGGACAAGAATCTTCACTTCTACAAAACAGCCCAAGAACTGACAGTAAACATTCTGGAAGTGTATCAAAGGCAACCACGATTCATAACTTTCCTGCAAACATTCCTCAAACAAATGTGATCTTTGGCATAAACAGTTATGTATTAAAGGCATTAATAATATTGCATTAATATCAGTCAAGCAATTAAACAGTGATACTAAAAAAAAAAATAAAATAAATTCATGGTGAAGCCTGAACTAGGGGGAAGAAATGTAAGGAGCACTGAAAAGTAATACAGGAAGACTATTTAGAAAATCCCTTAAAAATAACCCCTACCTATTCAGTGTTATTTACTATTAAATAGAAATTACTACATTACAATTATGTTAAAGATCTGGTAAAAACCAACCAAATGCAAGACATTCCGTTTAAGGCTCTGGCACCCCTTCCTTCCTCTTACCCTTGCAAGGAATTGCAAGAAGATAACACTAAGGAAAGATCCTAAGTACCATGTATTCCATCATACCCAGCCACAAAGAGTGAATTAAAAATCAACACACGCTCGCTCTTGCTAAGGTCAGTCTGAGGCAGTTGTATTATCAGGTTAACTTCCCTTTTCAGTTAGCAGTGCAATGAAGGGGAGGGGAACAGGTCTACGTGTGGCAGACAGCTCAAGGCCAGCTCACACTTGGTGTAGCTCTTTCTCTGAGCTGTGAAGACTGAGCAGTTTTTCCACAAGGGCACTTCTGTTAAAGGTGGTTTGATCAGCACATCGGGAGGGCATCACAAGGTCAGTGCTGACCAGGGCAGGCCTGCAAGTGTTCCTTGCAAACAGAGCTTCCTTCTAAACCAAGAGTTCTCCTTTCTGTCAAATGCCAAAAGAGACTGTGCAGCAATTACATCAGAGCACGTGTGTGTGTGTATACATACATACATACATATATATATATACAAACACATGTATGAGGGCATGTCCAATTATGGAAGGATAAAAGCATCCCAAGTCCCTCTTCATAATAAAGGGGAGAGAATCTGTGGGGACTTTAGTGTTGTAGTTTTGGTTAATTCAAACACAATAACACTTTGTTCAATTCACTATTACCAGAACTTGAAGGAGAAAAACAAGAACTCTGAGCCCCCAAACTCCAAATGTCCCAAACAGTAAAACCATCTCAGTATGGTCAGCATTAGGATCCACTGTCTGCTGGTAGCCATCATGTTACATACAAGGGGTTTCACATCCCTGCAGTGATTGGGCTTCAAAAGGGTTATGCATAGTTGGAAATGTGGGAAGTGAGTCTAAAGGTCTTTTTTTAATTGAATATTTTCACCTTTTGATTTCCACATTGAGTAGCTGGAATAACATTGGTGGGAAGAAGGAGGAAGAAAAGAATAATTACATGTGCTCATTTATGTTTCACAAGGCATAGAGCCAGTATGTGGCTCGTTCTGGTGCTGCATGCAGCTAGCTTCAGAGAACCTGAACTTTTGCATTCACTACATGACAGAATTGAGCAAGATGGAAAGATTTCCATCATTGAAGGTCTCCAGCCACAAGGCTCAAGCTGTCAACAGTGTGCCACTAACATTCACTGCAAAGCATTTCAGTACAGTACACGAGTTCTGGAATGCCTACCTACAGGGTGACAGGAGGGTGACAAAGACAGCTCCAGTTTTTGTTAGAGTACAGTTGCCAGGAAAAATCAAAATATATCATTTCGGACATGGACTTTTAACTGTCAGTCTCCCACTGCTCTTCTGTCCCCCCTTTCCCCCTTTTAATTAAAAACCCTACACCTCCCATCCTTTCTGCATGGTTTAAGAACAGCCAGCTAAAATCCTGTTGAAAAGTTGAATGTTTCTATACCAATGATTGTCCCTAAAAAACTGCCAAGTAACAAATGGTGTTCTAGGCTCTCATAACAAGCTTAAAGTGAGGCCCATGCTTTATACCATCACATGGAAATGACTGGAATATGCAGTGCATAAATAAAAATGTGCTTCTGGGAGTACAGAATTCATAAAGAGAGTCTTCAAAAGCAAGAAGTTAAGAACTGTCTACTGATGGAAACAATTTTGAGGTGTTCAACATCAAATGCGTTCTGACATTTGAAAAGCATTTTCTTGTAGTTCATACCCTCAGAATGGGGCATTAGCATAAGCTACTCTTAAACTCATGTACACAGCACCTTTTGCTGTTAATACATCTCTTCTGTTTCCAAAAAAGGGCTTTTTATGTTACAGAACACAATACTTCTGTGGTGAGGCTTTACTGATACCATGGGGTCTTTCTGACCCAGCGAAGAGTGAATCCAGCATCTGTTCTTATCTTAATGGATGCTGCTTCAGCTTCTCTCACTGTTTCCTTCACAGACTGCATGAGATTCTGGGCGTTGTGAACCAGCATCTCAGTTGCCTGTCATGGAAAAGAAACATTTCCAATGTATTAGTAAACACCACGTTCAAGACAATAGCATGAAAAGCCAAGATGCACAAGAAATTTTAGTGTCTCCACTGGGACTGAAAACATGCATTTGGAAGCTCACAGAACCTCAGGATGTTGTTGGGAGAATTTTCACAACAGTTCCCCAGAGGGCACCATTACTCCTCCCATCTCAGACCTACTGTTTGTGTAAGGAGCAGATCGTGTCCTTAGCTCACTCTTTACTGTTAGAATGATTACCAAGTTGTTCAAAACTTGAACCAAAATAGATTTTTTTTTGGCTTTGGGAAGGATTGATGTTTCTGTATTAAACTGTAGCTTTTGAGGCAGAAATCAAAGTGCTATACTACAGTGCCCTTCACAAATCAAAACAGCTGAGGTGAGCTTCCAAACAGCCCCCAGAGCACACCTGGTATTACATTTCGTAGAACTACTGCTCAACCAATCCAACCACCAGTTTGTGCATCTCACCTGCTCCGACTCCTCATCGCTGATATTAGTTCTGCCCAGCATGGTGGCTTTGACAGTAGAAAGGATTTTCAGTTGTGTGCTGATGGTTGGGATTCGCTCACAGACCTAAGGAACGTCAATAAAAACCACTCGACATTGTTAACTGAATCAAAACATTATCTATTGCTTTGGTTTTTTTTCAAATAAACTTTGATTTTGTTTTACTATTAGATAGGAATAAGCATAGAGGGGATCTTGTAACTTTTGAGACTTTCTGACAAATGCTGCTAGGATACTTCAATCTTACTTCGCTTGCTTTGGAAATCTTGGGATGAATCCAACATTTTTCCTTTCCTCCAGATGCCTCAAAGTTCTGGTTAGGAATAGGATGATGTATATTTAGCTGAGAGTTAAAAAAACTACTCAGTGTTGTATTCTTTGATCCAAAGGAATGAGTGGATGAAACACAAAGCAATGCAGGCTTAGAACAGACCAGTGTTCATCACACAGTAATTTTCAGTATCCATTTGGACACCAGCATCTGCCACTCCCCTATCAAGTACTGACTTCACAGACTACACATGGGCACAGGATCTAAAGCCAGCCACAGAACTTGAGAAACCTTTTCAAGCCAAGATAGGCAGGGCTTGCTGCCACAACCCAATGTTGTAATGCAGGAGTATTACAACAGGAGCAATGCAGGAGGCCCAGCCCTTACCTGCAGGAGGTTGGTTCGGATGCGTTTGTCAGTGCACTGCTTGGCCACCTCCTTGGCTAAGCGGGTGACTTCGTCCGAGGCCTTGGCGATGTCCTTGGCGCACTGGATCAAGGCGCGCTTGTTGCCGCTCCCCCCTCGCACCAGGCGCGACATCTCGGCCATCAGCAGCGCCATCCGCTTGGCAGCCGCGATGATGTCGTTGCCCTGGGGGGAAGAGCGGAGTTAGTGCTCCCGCCGGGACACAGGAGCCGCGGGTGTCACCACTGAGTGGCGCTCTGCATTTGCTAGCAACCCTTCCAAGAACCACTTGTGAACACAGAAGAGGTTTCTTCAAGGAACAGGGGAGATCTGCACTAATTTTATGTTTGACATGTTTTTTCCTGAGTTCTCAGAAGAAAAAGTTTGCTTCAAAACTGGAAAAGAAGTAGTCAAGAAAAGTGTTAGCTTGTCCATGGAAATTGAGTCACTGCTCTGCTGGTAGATTTTAAGATGAAGCATGTTATTAGCATTTGAAATTCAAGATTTCCCAAAAAAAGCCTTTTTTTTTTAAGTAAAGAAAAAAAAAAGTAGTGTGCTAGATAGCTTGGTAAATAAACCCAATAGCACTAATTCAGTTTAATAGTGCAGTCGTAACAGTTGAGCATAGAATTTTCAGTGGCATCTGAAACTGAAGTTGTTAAAGCATCAGCTATGCTACTGTCATGATGGAAGATCAATGGAAGAGAATCTGTAATACACAAAACTTATCACAGGTAAAAGTGTAAGGGAGATATAACAATTGCTTAAGTTCTTCCTCGAAAATAAATCTTCCTTTTTCACAAAAATCTCCCTCTTTAAAATAAAGCTTCCAGGAGAAAAGAAAACAATTGTTGAAAAGATATCTATTGGTATTTCTTACATTAAAATCCAGTTTTCAGGTACATCAAAATTACCGTCACAGAAATACTTGAGAAATATTGGAAAAATATTAACTATGACCAAGACAAAACCATTTCTTATGCACTGTTCCAGAGAGAAACCTACTGCAAGAAAAAAACAGACCTAGACAATCAATTGTTAGCATCTGTTAGTATATTTAGATTCACCTTTTTGACACAGCTGTTAGAAGTGAACTATTTGGTGCTATGAAGCATTCCTGTTGTGTGGATGAAATATTAGCAGAGTGAGTTTCACTGTTAGCACATTGTTTCCTCAGTATAATTCCACAATTAATGACCAGTGAAGTTCAGAGAAGAGAGAATCCAGTTTTGTAAACATTCTCTATCCCTGTGCACAGAGCTCCATGGCTATTGACAACCTCGAGAAGATACTCAGATGAATTGACAGATACAGGTGACACAAAAGCTGCACTGTTTGTTACCGTGACCTAAGAGCTAAACAGTTTGCTAGTGTAACCAGTTAGGATGTAAATGACAGAACACAAAGCTTTTCCATTTTCACGTAGGAGGATCAAGAAATTAGGACCCGTGTCATTTACGAAGCCCTCTAACAAGTTATCCAAGCACCAGAATCTGAAACGGACAAGAAAATTTGTAAAGCCCTTTTAATTAAAATAGTTTAATAAATCTATGTAAATACACACACACATACATACATGTACAGACAGCCCAACCTTTGCTCATTACAGGATGCCAACCTTCTTTTCTGCAGCATGCTCTAAGAGTGACCAGTCTTGCAAGCATTTGTGCTTAGACAGGAGAGACAGGATACTTGTCTGAACCTCGTTAGATTGCCACAGGTTTCACATGAACACCATCTCAATTCAGCAGCTACCAGCATCACTTACAGCTTCAGAGCAGATCCTCTCCAGACCAACATTTGCAACACAGCCAAGTGCAAGCCAGCAGCCAGCCAGTCCCCTCTGACAGTCACTGCCATCCAAAGCCATTCCTTGCTGGAAGGTGTTTGAACTGACAGCACCAACGGAGGCAAAGCACAATAGACACATTCAATGACTTCTAGAATGCCACGTACTCTGTCCTATCTGGAAGTCATTAAGAAACCATTAACCATGGCTTCCCAGGTAGCCCAAACAAAGGGGAAAGACCACCACGGTGGAAGACAACAACCCCTACTACAATTTGAAAGTTGTCGTAACAAAGAAGAACAGGCAGATGCAAAGGGAGAGAAACCTTTGAATATTAGTAAGTGACCCAAAGCAAGCTTCAACCCAGCACTGACAAACAGATCTAGCAAACGTGTGAAGCCACTCTCAGTCTTTAAGATGAAGTGAGGACACACTTATTCATTCAGAATGGCGGGGCCCAGCAGGGATCAGGAGTGATGCAAATGTGTCAGCGTTCCAAATGGCTGGATGCACGCGGATCAGTCCCCGGGGAGACTCAGGAGTACCTTACTAGACCACTTGGTTGCTTCCCGATGTAGAGACTGAGCAGCAGCCAGAATGGGCTGGTTAACAGGCTGATTGGTTGGCATTAACAGCAGCTCAGGCTCGTAATCATCTTCAATGTCAGAGGGGAGAGTGAATTCAACATCTGCATCATCCTCCTCATCTATATCTACACCAGCCTCAGCAGCTTCATTAACCACAGTCACATCAGGCTTTGCAGGTGGCAGCGAGGGTGGAGAAACAGGGGACAGTTAGTACAAGAAGCAGATTTTGGTAGAAGAGCATGAACTGAGCCTGTTTTAGTGACTCTTGGTCTCTCGGAATCTGACACAGCAGCTCTAGGCTAAGGTCAAAGGGAGGAGGGGAAGGAGTAAAGGTTAACAGAAGAAAATAATCATTTCACCTGTGAAACGAAGTAACCAGAAATATTAAGAATTTACAATTCAAAGATGCAGCAACACTTTTTCATCTGGGCTAAAAGGCTTGTAGAGATGGAGGCTGACTTGCAGACCAGCATTTTACAGGCAAGGCAGTGGTGAAATGAAGGCATTTTCTCTTCCACTGAAAGCCATTTTGACTGCATTGAAGCAGGCACAGCAGCTGATGACTGTGGTAACTGTGCAGGCAAAGCTTTGTAGGGAAGCCTGTTCACGTGTTTGTGGTAAGGGACAGCAACGGGATCAAAGAAAAAAGTTACACTGCTTGCTGTAGAGTAAAAAAGGTGGGGTGGGAGACACCATAAGAGTACTGAAGTACTGTAGATAACATGAAAAAAAGAACAAAACTGGATTATGAAAAGAGGAGATGATACTGAATGTTATGAGTGTTGTATTACAGTTCTTTGAAAAGAGCCTGAAAGAGAATTAGTAGAATAAGAATATTAAGAAGCAGATAACAGTGTTTTGGCACAAGATGAGTATCCATTATCTTCAAACCAAGAGGATTCAAGCAAACACTGTGTTAGGGTAGAGTACAAAGATTTAAGTGGTGTAACAATACAGGCATTTATAATAATTGCAGCATTTCAACATAAAAATATTCTACAAGTTTATTAACTGCATTTCTTTGACTAAAGTGAAGTGTTAGAGAAGTCAAACTACCCTTACCAAAAACTATGTGTTTTCAAGCTATTATCTTAAGATAGGGACTTACAGAAAAAACATCTACACTTAGCTGGGTGTGGGGGGGGCGAGCAGGGGGAGAAGGGAGTATGATAAAGAGAGTTCTATTAGCATTTGTAAGACTGACAAGTTTACACTGCCTGCCACAGCACTGAAGTGGTGAGGAAATGAAGGATTTTGGCCTAAGTAGCAACTGTTACTCACTATGAAAATGAATGAGATCAGGCCATCTATATATGGTCATTTCTCTGATCATAAATACACCAGATTAGCTGTGAAACAACTTGCTTCAGACAATCTAGTTGATGATTCCTGCAGCTGGCATCCACAACATCCACACATACTTTTCAGTCACTTGAATAATCAATCAGTTTGCCAGTCTAGAAAGGCATAATGCCTGTCCAGGCAATACTGGTGTCCAGGATCACTAACAGCTTTGCATACAATGCATATCTGTGTTCACACAGCTACGTTAACAAAGCATTCTAGCAATTCTAAGTATTGTAACCGTTGACCCTAGTTCACTCCAACCTCCAAAGGGTTTCCAGTTCCTCCTGTGGCATTGTTTTTATTATGTGGTCTACAAAATACTGTCTCTGCTATTGAGACAACTGACTTGAGACAAAGCATACCAATCCTGATAATAAAATCATCCTTTTTTAGCACAACTTCTTACCTTGCTAGACCATTTGCGTGCTTCATCGTGCAGCTGCCTGGCAGCCATCATCATGGGCTGGTTAATAGCTTCTCCTGCTTTCTGCTCTGGGAACTCTTCATCCTTTTCTTCAGGTGGTGGTGGTCTTGGTGGGGGAACCTCTCCTTCTGGCAGTGGTGGTTTGGGAGGAGCAAGCTCATCGGTCAGCTAAGAAAGGTAAAAATCTTCTTCAGTGGAATGAAATTAATCTCCTTTGGAAAGCTGGATTGGCTTTTTATTTGGACTTATCACTACTTGTGTACATGGCTGGCCAGACAATGCATTTTATTCCTAAGGAATAATAATATACTTAACTAAATTCAGTGTGCAATCTACACATCACTGACAACTGTACTGTGTTACAAACTATGCTGCACTTACGTGAAGCTGCTCAAGGTCAGGAGGAGGAGGGGGAAAATCTGGTTCCTGAGGCTGGAAGGCTTCTCTGACCTTGGCCACAGCTCCCAGAATTTTGTATCCAGAATCCAAGAAACTCTTCTGCAAACCTGAAGAAAAACCCCATTAGCAGTTTAACAGCATTCTCTAACATTTAGACCCACAGAGCTACCTAAAAAAAAAATCTATAATGTACAGTGCACTGAGTACACTTGTATCTAGAGGGAAAAAAAAAAAAGTTTAAAAACTACCTTATAGTTTACAGTGGGTTTACATGTTTGAAAGGCTAATGTCAAAGTTAATGTCTTATGCATAAAATAAAGCCTAGGCTGAGTAATAGTCACTACCATCAGCCAAAGTAATTCTCCAAATAAATTATAGAATAGCAAAATATATATTATTTTCTTACACTAAGTAGCACCACTGATAATTAGTAACAAATATTTCTAATAGAGAATATGAAATCACAAAATAGATTGAATGTTGAATCCTTCCCCCTTGAACACGCCAAAGGACTTGGCATTGTAAAGGAGCAGGATTTTCCAGTTAGTGGTGGGACCCTGATTTCACCCTTCTGAGATGTAATTTGCATACAAGAGGATAGACAGCTGGACAAGACAGACTGAGCACAGCTTCACATGGTCTTCAGACAGTAAAGAAAAATACACACGAAATCAGCTGACTGAATCCTTACCAGGATCAGAAATGTTCCCTGCCACAGCTTTAGCATCCATCACCATTGGTGAGATAGTCTTGCTCAGCTCATCTGAGGCTGCTTTAACAGCCTCCCGGAATTTCGGGTCTTCCGAGTTCTCCACCTCCCTCTTTGCCACCAGCAGGATGCGGTTTGCTCGCCTGGCAATGCTGGTGGCACCAGCTACCAGCATCTGAGGCTGAATGTTGGCCATGGCAACTTTACATTTATCAAGATCTTTCTTAATAGCTTCTTCTGAGGCATCCAACAGAGATTTTGTATCAATGGCTTCATCCACCAACCCTAGAGCAGAAGTTAAACACATGAATCCTTTAGTTTCATCTGTGGAAAGGGGTATTTGGTAATCCAGAGACTGTTCACAACCAGAAAAGTAAGTATTTCCAAACTAGTGGGTGGGGAGGGGTAGAAGGGGGCATGGATAGCAAACCACATGTATTACTGCAGTTTTACATCTCAGTATCACAGCAACTGTGGGCAAACTTGCTCCCACTAATCTTGCTCCCAAGATCTTACTCATCTACTGCACAACATTGCTCAAGTCCTACCCCTAATATGAAGCCAGCTACTTGTAGTTTATGCTGTAACATAAGCATATTTCTGGAGTCAGAAAGCACATTCTTAGTTCTCTATTTTAGTCCATCATTTATGTATATTTTATAAATCCAAATAGTATGGAGTGAAAAAAAATCTATTAAAAAGAATCTATACCAGCTAGTTGGCCACATGTATAATCTTCAACAGAAATTCCTACTGTACCTGTCATTTTTTCTACATTATCAATCCATTGGTTTTTCATGGTCTCAAAATGTTCATAAGCAGCTTGATTTCCAGGATTCCTCAGGAGGATACGAGCAGCTGATACCACCTGCCAACACAAGACATTTTTAGTTCTGCAAGTATCAGTGAGTAACAGCACATGTGTTTGAAAATTTATTTTTTTAGGACTGGGTATGTAGCTCCTCATCTGGAACAACACTTGATGAATTCTAGTTCAAAACTTAACTGTCTGAAGATTTACACTGTTTCTGGAATTTGCTGACACATTTTTTGGACCTTTATATGCTAATATATGTTCAAAACACTTCTTGAAAGCACTGAACTACAATACTTATTACACTCCCAAAATTTTAGATGGATGTTTAATTTGGGGAAGGGTGGGAGCGGGATCATTAAATAGCATTTTTTTTCCCCATAGATATTTTGACTAAGCCTCAAAATAATTTTCATTCAAAGGTAAGTCCACATGGTTTCATATACACAAATATTTGTGATTCCCCTGTTAGGAGTGTCAGCACTATACTCTTTGCTGGTATTAACATCTTTCTCTGATAACAGAAGTGGGAAGAAAATTCCATAGTTGTCCCCAGCCCTTTGAGACTAAAGCAGCAAACCTGAGGGGTAAGTTCCCTTGCGGATTTCACAGTTGCCTGGATGCCCTCCACAGTAGTTTTATTTGCAGTTCCAACTGCAGCTGCTTTCTCTGCTGTAGCTCCCAGTTTAGCAGCATGGTTTTCAAAGTTTGCTGCTCTTTCATCAAACACCTAGTTTTCAGAAGAGAAGAAAAACAAAATATTTTAAAAAACCTAACTTCCCTAATAAGAGATACAATTTTTTTTCAAATGTCCAATACCAAAGATAACTTCCAGACTTAATTAATCTCCTCCAAAGATGCAAAAGGACACAAGAGCTTTGAAGTTTTGGGGTTTTTGGTTGGTTTTTTGTTTCTGTTGGATTTTTTTTACTCTCTATATGACTGGACATTCTTTAACTCACTTGAGCAACTAAGGATACTACTATACTTTATATATTAAAGATATTGAGTACACTAATTCCTGACAAATACTGCTCTAACAAATACTGTGTTAAAACTATTTTAGCTCACAGTAATTAATCTTCAAACCATAATACAAAAGTAGGTATTTTTGGAAGATAAATGTGGGGTTTTACCTTAAAAATGGAAGTTTCACATTGGGAAAAAAAAAAACCCTCCTTCCACAATACTTAGTTAATCAAGGTACAAAGTACTTTAACAAAAAGTTTTTCTGTCATAAGCTAAATTTCCCAAGGCCCTGGGAATAATTTTGATCATGTTCAAATCAGCCAGCCAGCCAGAGCTGTCAGACAGAGTTTCAGATATTTTATATGCAGCCAGTATCTTTGAAGTACAGGAAAGAGTATCCAGCAAGAAAACAGGTGAAATATGTTGATCAATCTTGGCATGAATTTTACTGTTTTCATCAGCTCACAGAATGTTGAGATATACAGTCCACTAACTAGTGTGTCAGTCATCTCTGCACAAGAATTTTTAGCATGCAGTATGGTGCAAACATCACAGGGAGAAATCTTTATGATTTATTGAAGTCAGGGACAATACTGTTTCCAGTGACGTAGAGAACAATTCACAATCTCCAAGAGTCCAGAGAGATTTGCATGGCAGTCATGTTGTCAAAACTAGTATGTATCACAAGCTAGAGAAATATTACCAATTCGGGGGAAATTAAACAATAACCAAAGCTTCACTTGTGTATACTTGCCTCTTCTCTATTGGGAGCATCAGAGGGAGCAGTGGCTGCTACTGCTAACAATTTAATAGGAGTTGTAGTGTCACTAAAAACATCAGAAACCTCCTGGGTCATTGCCTCTTGCATCCGTGTTTTAAGATCCTTAAAAAAAAAATAATTTAACATATGATAGAGGAATATGAAGTTTGTGGTGATTCAGAAGCCATAAAACCTCTTCTTGAAGAAATAAAAAAGAATAAAGCCCATTACAATGATAGCCATTAAGATAAAATTATCTTAGAAGCATTAACTACTTTTTGCATAACTTGAAATACAAGCAGCTTACATGGCACTCCTTGAAGCAGCATCAGGGGCTATGAACAGCATGGTTTGAGACCTTGTCCATCAAATGCTCCATGCTAGCACCCTATTTTCTTATCAAATGAGAATTCAACTTTACTTCTAAATTGCTCATTTGGAATTGATTGTTACACTATCCTATCAGAGCCTTTGTGGAAAGTTTGCTTTAAACATCTTGGCTGAACTAAGAGGGTTTTTGCTGCAGTTCTGCTTTCATTGAGGCCTCAGACACAGAAGCACTGGATGAGAAGACTGCAAACACTTCCCATGTCATGTTTCATTGCACAAGAGCAGATTTTTTCTCGTTACCTTCAGTGAGTCCTGAAGCTGGCCAGCAATTGCCCTGGCCTGAGGAGATTCTCCCTCCCCTCGTGCTGCCAGGTCAGCAAGCTGAGCAGCCAGCTGGTCTACACGGTCACACTTGGCAAGCAGGTCCTGTCTGTAAGGTCCCATCATGACATTGGCCAAACGACGGCCTTCTGCGACCAGCCCCCGAATTGCTGCCTGGCCTGCAGTGAAAGGAGGCAGGTGGCATTAAAGAAAGGTCTGGGGAGAAAATATCTTGAGAGTAATAAAGCAGATGCACCCCAAATGAAGTGATACGTCAGAACTCCTCGTTTTTTAAGAACGCCTTTCTAGGAGGTGGAAAGGATGTTCTGCAATTTCTCATTGAGTAGTTGCAGTCCAAACCCATAGAGGGATTAAACTCTTGCCATTGTCTTTGTTTCTTAAAGCAACTTCAGCTACAGATGCATCCTTTGTAACTAGGGTGGTCTGACAGAAGGAACCCATTGCAGCTCTCGGCTGCTCCTACAGAACTCATCTGGTGGCTTCCACAGAAACCACCTGCAAATTCCAAGTACTGCAATTCCGTGTACGACATGCTCATCAGGAAGTGTCAAAATACAGAATTCCACTATTCTATTTTTTAAAAAATGCATATCAATTTGCACTTCACAAGGGACCGATCTATCAACGTCACTAGATCTTTAATTCAAGGATCTAGCGCTGGTTGTTCACACAACAGAAGTTCTCAACAGACAGGGAAAGGTGTGAGAAAGAAGCATTAAGTGTTTGCAGTTAAACTACTTCTTATAAGTCATGTTATACTTGTTATCAGTTGCACTGCTCCAGCTTTACTACTGTGGAAAAAAAACAAACACCAAACCCAGTTTTCAAGCTTGATCCATCTACTTGCAAGAATATCAGAAGAATCTTAATGAGGAATCTCAGAAATGGTTTACAATAAGCTGTCAGCAGAGCAGCTCCTGAGCTGTATTTATATGCTTGCTGATAGCATGCTTGGATCCTCACATCACCTTTCTCTGATTAAATAGCATTCTCCTCAGGTAACCCAGAAACCATACAAGAAGGGATATTTTTAGGTCAGGTTTATGAATGTTTTCTTACATTCTCAAGGACCTAATTATTTTCTGGAGTAGGTATAAACTCAAATGTGAGATACTATATTTGCATGATAATAAAAGCAAGCAGCAGTCTTCAGTTTGCCTGTTTTACAGAACATGTTGTACTACTCTTCACCAAAGTTATTCTTTCCAGAAAGAAGTATCATCGATCAGCTTGATTCAATAATATCACAGCCAAGACTTGGCTATAAACTTCCAGCCACATTATCAGTGAAGATGTTCCATGCACCCAGAAGTTTTCAGTCAAAAATTACTCAACCCTTTAACCATAGAGCTGTGGTTGGAAGAGGGCACTCACTTACCTACTCCTCGATCAGCCACTGTTGGATTGTCTATCCACCTTTGAGCTTGCTCAATCTTGCCCTCCAAATGGACAGCTGCTTTAACTGGCCTGGTGTTTGCTACAGCCCTGTTTGTTTTGGACTGTAAATTCTGAAGTGATGTAGCTATTTGCTTCGCCAATGCACGAGCCTCAGGAGAGTCACCCTTCCCACTAAGGATGAAAAAAAATTATAGTCATATAAAGATCATTTACAGCTAGTATTTGATTTCTCATACTCATGACTGTCACGAGCAACTGCAATAAAGCCTTACTAGATATTAAGCAGTAAAGCAGCAAAAGACCCACCCCTATATATATATTAATTGAAAGAGGTGGCATATTAAGATCTGCAGCAGCTAAATCTCAATAAACTTTAATTAAAGCATCTAATTAATGAAGAAAATATTTTATCTCCAGATTGCAACTGGAGATATGGCCAACTTAATCTATGGCCATAGATGAAGATTACAGTTCATGCAGCAACTGTTTCACCATTTCTATTCTCAAGCACCCTCTTTGCAAAACTGATGCTGAATATAGTTTCTGAAAGTCTTCCCTATACAGTTTGCAGTTAAAATCAGCATCAGTGTTCTAAGCTCTAAATGGTAGATATTTCACCTTGCCACTTAGAAAACTGCTGAGCAAAAAAACTAAAACACAGTGATGACATTTGTATGTATAAACAAACAAAGTTTCACATTATCTTGTTACTTTGAGGTAAGCAGAAGCTGGCTTTGGCTTGGGTTTGCCTGCCAAACATTCCATAGAATAAAATATTTTCTAGGTAATACAACTCTAGTTACTGGTTTGGGTTTGTTGGTTGGTTTTGTTTGTTTGGGGTGGGTTTTTTGAGACATGCAG
The DNA here is from genome assembly GCA_024611195.1 of Ceyx melanurus. NCBI lineage: Eukaryota > Metazoa > Chordata > Aves > Coraciiformes > Alcedinidae > Ceyx > Ceyx melanurus. The sequence continues at coordinate 34,257 of JANHGL010010182.1, forward strand.
TGCAAGTTTAGCTTTGGGATAGAAATAATTAGGTTGAAGCATTAAAAAGTAGACTATATTGTATAAATCATATTTTTTAAAGGATGTTAAGAAGTTAGCTTTTTTTCTCCCTAGGAATAGAACAATTCTTCATATTCCATTTTTACCAAATATAAGATAGAAACTCAGAAGTACATGTCCATTCCCAGTTCTTGAATGAGAATGTATTCCCCAATTAGTCATCAATATTCCCATTTTCTTCAGGACTTGGAAGTGCAGATGAAAGCCAGTCAACTAAATCCAGGGTGGTAAAACTAGCACTTACTGTCGTCGCAGATCTGAGAGCTTAGCTGTCAACGCAGAGATTTCCCCCAGGGAACGCAGGATGTCATCTCTTTCTTTAGGTTCCTCACACAATTCTGCAACTTTCCTTGCTTCAGCCAGAATTCCCCGGATGTGTTCTTCTCCTTCACTGCCCCCATTGGGATCCGCAAGCCAGTTCTTAATAGAAAGAAGTTATGTACAAGCTAAGATAAACATTAGTAATATTGCTATAGAGACTTCTAATAAAAAAGAAATAGCAATAAGGCTTTCAAACCTTTCATAAAAGATACTTTAAAGGCACTTTCTAGAACTTCGTGGCATCTAATGAATATCATCTGGCATATATTGTTTTGAGAAAGATGTCAAATTAGACAAAATCTACCCAAATGTTTTACATTCTCCCTCCTTAATATTTTCAGAAATAAAATTTAATTCTTGGCTTCAGAGACTCATTATCTGGCTTTTAGAAAAAAATAAAACCAGATGCTCTTGTGCACAGTGTGCCACTTTACAGAGCTCTTCCAAAAAGAGTCTCAGTATCATTTCATTATATATATAAACTTTATATGTAATCATATACACATACAAACATTTAGATAATCAAACTTCTCCATATATCTTATTTGATGATCATCTTAATCACTGGCTAACAGGCTGACCATTGAGGGAGATTTAAGAAATACAAAAATCAAGGATGAAGTAAAGAAAAAAGTAGTTTCTTGTTGGTTTTTCTTTTTCTTTAGTCATGAATATAAAATTCTAAATCCCAAATTCCACTCCCCAAGGAGAACCCAAAGAAAGGGCTCTAGTTTTGCCCAGAGGTAAATCTGCAGTCTCAAACTCCTCTACTCTTTTCATTAATAATATCAGATTATGTCCAAATTTAGGATGTTTCCTCATTTCCATTTCATAAACTTGTTTTTTCACAATGCTAAAACAAAATATTTCTCAAGTTGCAGCAAAATTCAGAGTAACCTGGAAATTACTGAATTTAAGTTTTTTCTTTGTAAAATCAAGGATCCCCTATATGGTCTTCCTAATAAGTAACTGTGTGTGTGTGGAAACGGTAGCAACAGTTCAGTGTAACAGCAGGAATGTAATCCTGGTCTGAAGTACTTTTAAAATCATTAGTGGTACCTGAGCAGCATCAATCTTCTTTGCAATTGCCTGCTTAGAGTTCGTCATGGCTTCCAACTTGCGGGCTGCATTCTCCACTTTGGCAGTGAGTAAATCCAGACCTTGGGAGACCTGCTGTGCTTTCTGCATAGCCATGGGTGTAGCACCCTGTCCTCTGCTCAACACAAAGAGGGCAACACACATTCAGATCAGGGTTGAACAAAACTCTTTTCTCATGAAGAAGCCACAAGAATTGTTTATGAGCATTCCAGGAACTATTGCAAGAGATAGAGTATTTTATCAGACTTGCCCCTGCCCCCCAGAAAAAAAAAACAATAATCGAGGAGCAACACCACAGCAAGAATTGTTTAAGCCCAAGAACATATTTTCCCCTTGGACATTTATCATTCTCAGAAGGATAATCATTTTAAGTGTCACAATGCAAGGCTGTCTGAGGATACAGCCAGGGCAATGTCTTATCTCCTCATTTATAGATTGCTGCAAGTCATTCAGAACCTGCAGAAATTCTCTCACCTTACTTAAGTGACGCCAGCAAGTCTGTAAATGAAAATAAGATGCTTTACTTGCCTCAGGCATGTTGAGAAAGTAGATTAAAGGTTTTTGGCTACTGGTAAGAAGACTTCTTAAATGGTGAAAAGGGTGCTAGCAATACAAATTTACAGGACCATAGAAAACAATGTACAGCACTACCATTGCTTTGTTCAGTAACTAAGGAGTTAAAATGTGTAGAAAGATTAATTCCAACAGAACCAACACATCTGCAAGTTCAGCAAAGCTGGTTTTAATACTGCTGGAGCCAGTCCATTAACAGCAATAGATTTACCTAGCTCGGAGGTCAGCCAGTTGATCAGTCATCTGGCCCAGTGTTTTGCAGGTTCCCAGAATCTCTCTGCGTTCTTTGCCTGCACATAGCTCTCCTGCTTTTCCAGCTTCATCAAGGATCTGTCTTATTGCTTGCTCTCCAGCATCCCCTAAGATGCAGAGTCAGTTAGTAAAACAAACCAGGTATTTCCTGACACGAGTCAACTGCTAGTCTCCTGTCCTACCACATGAACTGCAGTAAATTCAGCAATGAAAATAAAAATTTCTATTTTATCCAAAGCTGAGATATACACCAAACATGACAACTATAATGGGACAGTATTTCTACAAGGATACTGCAGAATTTTCATGTGCATATGTACCATGTATTAGAGGGCATTTAATCATTCTGTTAATCATACCTACATTTCTGTAAAGACCTAATTTTTAGAATCTGTAATTCACGCTAAGAAGGAAAAGAGCAACACTGTAAGATTTATGTAGCCTTAACTTCAGACAGCTGCATGTCTGATTTAATTTTAACTAAAGAAGATGCAAGAGCAACATGCCTTTTGCTTATAACATACCCTGACACCCTAGAGTAACACACAGAAAAATCTGATCTGAAGTGAGGTCTACAATTAGTTTTTCACTTGTCCAGAGCTACTGATTTTTTAGTAGCTTATTTCATTAATTGTCAGTGTGAATGACAGAGGGTTTGAAAATAATTTAGAGGTTTCTGGAATTGAGTGTGGCAATGGGAATGAGGTCAGAAGGAGGATAAGCAGCAGCTCCACAAATAACAATTCACTTCAAATTTACAACTGTATTATTTTGGCTTCCATTTTCGAGGAAGCATTTCAGATAAGCTCTTACAAAGTCCAGATGGAACTGGCCTCTATCCAGGTTTTTTTTGCACATTAAAGATGCATACACAGACAATGCCTTTATATAAGTAAAGGTGACTCAATACAGTACTTGTGGCAGATTTTAATGTTAAAAATTTGATGTCAAGACTGGAAGAAAAATGATAAAGAGATTCTGTTAGGGAAATATAAAGCTATGCAAAATTGAAAATACAGAAGGAGGTCTTTTAAATATTAGCAATCACCCTAGTTACACACTGCTCAATGCAATTTATGGATTTTTGTTTTTACTAGTGGAAAGAAAAGACATATGTGTTATATAGGGTGTATTACAAAGACAGCTGAAAAGAAACAAAGCTTTCCAGGTCATTACACATAATCTTTTCCATCTCCAATGTCTAAAGAATGGAATAAATACAGCTTAGCATAGAATCAACTATTCTATGTGTGTTATTAATGCCTAACAGGATTTTTTTTTTTAAACAGAATTATTCAGACCTTTAAAAATTGTAATACTTTGTGTTGTTAATGCTGTTAATTTTAAGTATTACCTGGAGGTGCATTTGGATCTCTCAGCCAACCTTTTGCCTGATTCATCTTTGAATCTATTAAGGCCAAAGCTCTTTTCATTGCTTCAGTGTCCTTTACAAAAACAGAAACAACCAAAATTATTCTCAAAAAAAATTTAAAAAGAAGGACAAATAGTCACAGCCAAAGCAGACAGAAGTTATATAAAGCAGAGCTTACTTATAGAAACACACCCATATAAGCAGTTTTAAACCCACTTTCAAACTAGCAGGTCATAATAATTTCTTTCCCATTAAGACAAACATTTTGATTTCACTCATAATGCAGAAAATATACATGCAATTTTAGTGATTTTAAAAATTCCTTTATTTAATAGTGTTTTAATTCCTAGAATGAGAGTTTTAACAAGCACACATCTTGGAGTTTGTTTTGGTTTTTTTCTTAATGTACATTAGAGCACATAGAGAAGTTATAACCATGAAATTAGAGTTAACTTTTCAAAACTGGAAATTGGCCAGTGTATTTTGCTACTTCACTGTAAGAAGCTGCATATCCTCATTTTTCACCTGCTTTGCTGCTTAAAGTCAAACAGCTGCTGTTTGCAGAAAGACACAGCCAGCTAATCCCTGGAATTCTCAAACATGCAGTTTTATTAATGCCTTAGGAAATGAACACACATATTAACATGAGGTAGATTAAAATTCAGAATTCCTCTATGTGGAGCATCAAATAAGGTGCTTATTTGGCTATTATGCTGCTATTTTCCAACACCTCTTGGATACAGGAGATGAAACCATTCAGTCTCATTTCTTTTCATACTCTGTTAATTGTTCATGTATCATCTCTCCACTAGAGGCCACAAGTTTTCCATCTTACACAAATGGAAAGATAGTAATAAGTACCTTAAGTAGAAGCTTGAGAAAGAGCCAACAGTTTATCACACATGTCATGGAAAGAATTTTAAATGCAGCTACATTCCATGATTAGCATATAGATGATGTAAATACGACTGTCACTCAGATTATTAACTGAATTCAACTGTCCATGTCTCACAAACTCCATGAGGAGCCAACTAACTTCAACAATCAGTATCTGGTATAGCATGGGATATCCTGACACAACTAAGGAACTGACACCTTTCTGTGGAGTTGTTTACTCTGCAGGCTTTGTTTCAGTGACACACCACCAGGAGCATGTTTATTCAGGCATGTTGGTCTGTCAGATAAGGTGCTATAATATAGTTTATCAAACAACTTTCTAAAAGGTGATGCAACACTGCTAGATATTTGTAGAGTGTTCTTGAATCACAGTCAGAATAATGCACCACAAGCAGAAAAAATTTCACCTGGATGATTGGTTTTCAAATCTAGAAATTTGGTTTAGAGTTTAGGTCAGGACTTTAGAAGGGTAGGATATACAGCTAGGGATGGACATATTTTAAAGAAAGATATCTTATTTCTAGCTTGATAATTGTGTATTGGATATACAGTAAGATACAAAAAAATAATCACTCAAGTATTCACATATATATAAACTAGATACCAAGGTACATGTTACAGTTTTCTGTTGCTCTACAAATGAGCTGAAGCTACTTCAGTTTGGAAAGAATGGCTACTGGAGACCAGTCTATCCAGAAATCATTTGAAACAAAGAGCTAAATTAATTTAGAAAGGCAATTTCCCTTTTGGCAGAAAGGAATTTCATTAACATAAGCAGTGCTATTACCTTTTCAGAAGAGACAAACAAATTAATCAGGTTGAACAATTACAGCAACATTGTCTGAAGGGGAAAAAAGGCAAGTTGGTTTTTTGCAAATCTGTTCCTAAAAAAAATGAGTACTTATTGAAGATACCTGTTTGCTTCACTTCTGCCACTAACAAGAATTTTGAGATTACTCAGAGCAGGTGGTATTGGAACGGTTTTGATAATGAGCAAAATAAATCCTACACAATCCCTTCTTGAATATAAAACACAATCTCTGACTCAAAGTGGTCTGGTCTAGTGATATCTGCATTTCATTACCAAAGAAGGCAGTGTTAAAGGAAATAGGGAAAGCTAGTCTTTTGGCAGGACAGATAGCTTAGTCACCATCCAAGGTTCAAGCCTGCAAGATACTAGATGCTTCTCAGCTTCCTACAACTGTTAACTCCTTCCATTTCTATGGAAATGGAAAAAGTTTGAGCTGAGCATTACTTGAAGTTTGCTTAAAAAGAGAAAGCTAAATTCTCCTGTAAAAAAAGTTCAAGGAAAAAAAGGTACAAAGTTATGAATGGAAGAAACAAATACAGATTTTTTTCTTCAAGATTTTGTTGTAAGGTCAGTATTTACTCAGTATTTTAATTCTAAATCAACATATTTTTCAAAACAGTGTTGGTGCAAGCAGAGATCCAATAACAGTAACATGCATTTCAGAGGCTAGAAATACCAACAGATAGCTTACAAACAATCCTACAACACTGGCTCCATACACCTGTTCATTCTCCACTGTTTCTGGTTAGATTTTGAGATACTTCAGTGTATAAGCAATTCAAGATGTAACAATAAATATAAAACATCAACAATAGAAGGCACTACAGAGGTAATTCAAGATTGCACATCCCCAAACATATCTTTGCTCCATACAAGCATGGGGAAAAAATGTTTTTCCCTGACTGCAGGCACAGAAGGCATGCAGCAGTTATCTCAAGTAGAACTAAAGACCTCATTTCTCTTCCTCTCATAAAAACAAGTCAACTGTTTGATATATATGCAAACACAGGAAAGGCCTGTAATGGATGGCCATGAATAAACTAGCTCCTGCTTCATCCCACTGCATTTTTCAATTTTTTCATTACTTGTTCACATCCAGTGCTGCATTTCCAAATAGTCAGTGCACCTTATTTCAAAACCAAAACACAGTTAAGAGGTTCTTAACTTAGAATGATACTTTGATTTTATTAGTTCAGAAAACGTATTTATGCTTTGCACATAATGATCAGTATTTTCCATTTTTAAATACTGCATACAAACAATTTTCTTAATAAAAATCCTTTGTTAATCTACATTGCTAGCAAGAGCAGTAAGAAATTGCTGTGGCTAGATTGCTAACTTTTTGCCACATTAGTTTTTTACCACAGAAGTTTTCAGAATTGTTGTGTAAAATAAAACTGTATTTCATAAAATACTGGAATATTCAAATCCAAAACTAAATCTGAATTTAAAAAAAAAAAAAGCACATATAAAGCTGAAGTTTTAGGCCTATTCCTGAACAACATGAACCATTTGAAGGAAAGATGCTGGTGAAATACTACAGAATGGACAAAATACCTGATTTAAAAGCTTTCTGGGCATGTGGAAAGCTTGTTCCTGCATGACTGGAGCCTTTATTTGTAGCTACAGGGACTAGTAACAAGTTAACACAAAAGCATTCAACAAGAATGTGCTCTGAAAACTTGGGCTAACCCTAATCACTCAGAAACAAACAGTCTCAATGCAGTCCAGCTTGCAATTACCATTCTCTTAGTGACAGCCAATGCTACATACAGAGAGAGCAAATCAGAGCCTTTAAAACTTCCGTGTGTTTATCCATCTATATGGTGTCACAGTTGGCACACAAATAAAAAGTTGCACAGCACACAGTCTGCACACAGCACAAAAATCCCACGTACATGCTTGTTTTGGTTTTAGTACAGGGTAGAGGTGTAGGGTGTGGAAGAAAGCTTACCTTCTAAAGGTGAGAAAAGGGTAAGAAACAGGAAAACAAAAACAAAGATGCACAAAGTAGTCAAAATAAGGAAGTGATTGTGACAAAGTAACTCAAAAGACAAACTAAGGGTCGAGTGTCAAAAAATGTAGGCCCGTGATTTTAATGCCTAGATTATATCAGTGTTAGATTTTCTGTAAGATTTCATTTGTTAATAAATTTGGCTTCAGTCCTCAATATTATCTTTAAACATATTTACAGTTATTTGTACTGTACATAGCACTAATGCTTAAAAAAAAAAAATCATTCAGCAATTTACTTCATGATACTAAAAAAACAAATGGCAGGAATTTCGGTTACACAGCTATATGTATTTCTAATCCCACAACAACACTTCTACAACTGTCAGACCTGTTTTAATGTCTAGTTGAGATTTCAGTGTCTTCAGTGAGCATCACTTGTGAGCACCAGTTACCTCCAGGTCAGTGGCTGCAGCCACTTACACAGCTGAACACTGGGGCTGTAAGGAACCAGCACCAATACTATGCATATGCCAGCTTCAGACATCATGCTTATCCACAAAGGCTATTCAGTTTAACATGTATTTCTTTGAGACACTTGACATTTACTCCCATGTCCAGGCTAAGAACGGGACAAAAGTAACAGGGAGAGGTTTTCAGGGAGGGATGAAAAAAAAAACTGACTAAAAGTTCAGAGCTTCAGGCCTTTTGCATAAGAATGACAGCAGACTCGTTTCTCATAGCAAGTAGGAGAAAGATCTCCTGTAATCTCACTTAGAATACCTAGCTAGAAGACTAATTTAATGTACAAAATAACTTTTTATACCTAACTTCCCTCTGTCAAATGTTATTATGTAGGGTAACTATATAAATTTTTAAAAGCCATTCTCAGTGAGAAATATGCTATGTTGTAGGATTTCAGTTATGCCAAAACTAAGATGTGAACTAATCTAGAGTCTTCTACTTGACCATCTAGGGACAGTAAATCAATGAGCCCCCTTCAAATGACAACACTTCTTCAACTTGGTTTATTGAGAAAAAGTTCATTTTAAAAGATACATAAGTACAATAATATCTGAAGCCATTCTTTGGATTTGAAGATTACACAGTGGGATTGCAGTGTTACAAAACTGCTGCACAAAAACATACTCCAACAGTCTCAAAACCACAGGTTCCCAAGTGTGTAACAGAGCCCGTGTCAAACATACCTTGCTAGCCCAGGCATCTTCATCCCAGGAAGTGAGCTGCAACACTCTGATTATTTCATTGATCTCAGCACTCATTTTCTCTACTGTGAAATTCCGATTTTTCAAGGCCTCTTCTATCCCCTGGCTTTTAGAATTTTTTGTGGTTACAAAAATCTTCATAGCTGTGAAAATAACATATATTAGAAAAAGGCATGTGCAAGATATGATCAGTGCTCAAGGTGATTTGCTGCATTTATATGGAGGTTGTAAATTTGCTTTTGCATGGGTAATTTTATCTCAAAAGGGTTGTGGCTTTAATACAAGAAGCACAATTATTTGCACTGAATGCAGAAGCAATGTCAAGGCTGCTATTTTTAATAAATATAAGGCATTGGAACTCCAATTAATCAAAAACAGCAATTCAGAGACATACTGAAAATTAACATTGAAAATACCTGAAATAAGTACTGGCAATAGCTCCTTCACAGTATTCATAGAGTTTACCAGCATAACCCTATGCTCCTGGTGAGTTAATTCCTGCTGTCTCTCATCAATCATTTTGGCCATCTTTGTCATTCCTAAGGATTAAATTGAACATAATATTAAATTTCTTTATTAATGACTAAGTCTAATTTACAACAGTTAAAATTCCTAAATAAGAACAAAAGTGTACTGAGTTATGACAACTATACTGAAGTTTAAAGCTTAATTCTTCCATTAGCTTAAAAAACATTGCAGCTGCTTCAGAGAATCCACTGATTCAAAACCTAGCCTCTATGCAAAGTAGAATGGACTCCTCACAATTCTTCAGCAATAAAGTAGGAAAATATCCTCAATGGCTGCTTTAGGATATGAAGTCACTTTGTGAACTCTGGATGCTAGTTTATGGGTTTGCTTTTTTCCTTGTCTGTTAAAATTTGATCAAAGCCTTATGTGTAGATGACAGAAAAAGTAAACATCAGGAGATTGTTTCCCTGCTTTGCTCTAGAGTTCAGGAATTACATCTATTAATACTTAGGTCTTCTAGGAATATTTCAGTGCTCTAGAAGTATGGGGGGGGGGAAAAATCTACAGTAAAACTGTTTTCAATAGCTAAACTTATGAGTTTTACCATATAGCATATGTGAAAGCTTCAAACACAGCTTAATTAAAATTTAAGCTGATATAGAAGGTGTTGGGGTCTCTCTCCCCTAAAATGAACAAAACTGGAAGATAACTGTACACTCTGTAGCTGAATTACTCATATCTTAGGCATCTTAATATAACCAAAAGGTTAAATGAGCTTTAAAGACAACAATGAAAAGTAGTAGAATCCCCACCAACAGGACAGAGGGGTAGGTTGGGCAGAGCTGTTTATTAGGAACAGCATACAACCAGAATAATTTTGGTTGGAAAAAACCTTTAGAATCATTGAGTCCAATCAATCATCCAGCACAGCTAAATCCAGGATTTAGAGGTTATTTGTAATAAAGGTACAAGTCTATATATCTAAGATCAAGACACTTTCCCAACACTTATTACCTCTACCACACACAAGCAGCAGCAAATTAAGTCTGTGAGATTTAATGAGAAATCCAAAATAATTGTGACTGAGCCAGATAAAGTGAACTGAAGTTTGGGGAGACTTCCATTTTAAAGACATGGAAGACAATGACCACAAAGAAACTGCGATTGTATATACCAAGTCAAAGAACAAACTTCACTTAGAGAAGATTGCCCTCTCTGCTTCATCTTTCCCTGTTCAAAACAGGGCAAAATGTATTTTTTTGAAGGTAACTCCTCATGAGATATAAAGTTTAGAGAACACTATACCTTATACTCCATGGCATGAACACTGCTAGTCATTTAATTTATGAGCTAGTTATTCTTACACATCATGTGTATACTAACCAGATTCCTGCTGTTCATATCAGCATTCTTTAGTTCAGTCTAACAATTCCAACATCTTACCACCAGAAAATCTAAGATTTTCTAGGATGCTTTTGTTCAATACCTAAACTACTTTATGCTTGCTGAAACTAAAGCATTCATAGTAGTACTTGACAGAGATTAATGGTAGGTTTCCTCTACAGAAACTCAGTGCTTCACTTACCCATCATTTAGTTCCACCAGTGAAAGTGTGAGATAACAGTGAAGTAACAAGCAGAAAGGGAGAAACAAAAAATGTACAGCATTTCATAACAGCTGGGGCTTTTGTATCATACTGCAGACAGCTATTCTGCAGACTCATTAAGATGCTAATATAGGACATGGAGCTTATACTACTCCAAGAAATTCCTGCTAGGACTAACCATCTCAGTTGGTACAGACAATTTATCAGCTTAATGGACTTTATAGCTTCAAGTGCTTCATTACACACCTTTTCTTTTGTTTTGCTTACTAACTCATGATTACTTCCCTCACATAACACAGTATGGGAAAGTAAGCTACATATCATCTGGGTAGTACATGTAATTTACCAACATTGAGTCTTCCACATTCTTAAGAGATAATGTGAATCAGAAACTAAGTAATCACTCACCCTCTAGCTAAAAACTCTTTTCAACAGAAGCTTGCACAATGACAAATCAGTTGCTTAGAAAACATCCAAAACTTGCCTGAGAGGGTACTGCGTGGGGGGAGGTAGGGGATGGTACTGGAAGAGACTATACTTAATATATTTATTATAGGCTATAGCAAAGCAAACCTGGCCCTAGGTTCTTTGTGTATGTCACCAAATCCTCCATGGTCTCTACTACTTCTGCCACAGTCAGATATTCCAATATTCCTTTGCAGACTCGGATGATTTTACGGACCTAAAACAGGAACAGTCCATCACTTATTAGCTGAAGCCAAGTTACACTTGAATTAGAAATGCAAGCCTATTAATAGAAAAGAATAGAATAGGTACAGCATTTGCTAACGTAACATATGGGCAATCACAAAGGTCTGGGATGCTGATTAAGTTACCCACAATGCCATTACTCAAGAGTGCTGTATTAACAAAGGAGTATTTTATCAGCATTCCACTACTCAAAAATGCAAAAATCCTACTACCAGTGTTTCATTTTCTATGATAAATAAAGGATAGCAATGAGAAGATGTTACAGAGGGTGAGTGCATTTAAGAATGCTGAAATTCATTAAGTTTTCCATTGAAATTTCATCAGTTAAAAAAAAATTAAATCACAAAGCAAAACTATACAGAAAGCAGACTCCAAGCTTTCAGAGGAAATATTATTCACCATATAGCCTTACATATGGATAAAGTATTATCCAGCATTCCAGTGGGAAAAATAGATCCAACATCTTCAGCTTTCCAGAAAAATCTGCAAAGACTGTTCTTTATTTACCTCTGTACATCTGTCTCAGCTTAACATTTCAGTTCATACTTGGTTCCAAAACAGAGTTCTCCATATCTGATCTTTGCCCTCCTGAACCACATTATTTTTGACAATACCAAATACAATTCTCATTGTGGAATGAGTTAATTAACATTTAATTTCTATCAAACACATATAGTGTTCAATTCCTAGAACAGATCATAGATTCCTCAAACTCATTTCAGTTTTGTCCCAGTGTTCATGTATCTTGAAATATAGCAGAACACAGACATGCCAACTTCTATGTTTGTGAAAAGTTAATCATTCCAGTACAATTATTTTTTTTTCGGTTAGCATACAGCTGTCAGACTAGTTCAATGAGGCATTAAATCCACAGAAGTAATCTAAATTTCCTGAACACTGGAAGAAGGAAGATAAAAAGCTATTAACTTGCTCACAATTCTGTCCTATGAGACTTCATAGTATATCTTAAAAAATGCTTAAAATAACAAGTGCCAGAGAGAAATCCCATTGCGTTCTCCTCATTTCAGAGCAACATGCTAACCATACTACAAGCTGATGAAATGGGACAAGGATGCCATGTTAGACAGAACAGCAGGAAGAGTAACACAATTTCATAGGTAACAGATTGTTGCAGAAGTAAAATTTACAATTAACATCAGTATTTCTAACAGTGGGTGCTTCCCTTCTTCAGAGTAGCATGATACTTGCAATTTAGAAATGAGCAATGCTCCACGTTCTCGGAAGAAGGATCACAGGAGTAAGAAAGATTTGTAACAAAAACATTTTCAAAACTTTTTTTTAAATTTCCTTGCAACTCTGTCTTTTTTTTGTCCACCTGGGGATGGACAAACAGCACCTCTGAGCCACGTTTTGGCTCCTGCAGCAGCCCAGATGTAGTAACTGTGAGATGTATCACACCACATCTTCCAGCTGACCAGCCAGACAATCCAAATCTGTACTACCTCCTGTGCCCCAAGGCCAAGAGCATTGCCACAGCTAATGAGTCAGACAGACATGTCAGGAAGTGGCCTAGGTCTTTACAGTGAAAGAATACACAGAACATAAGGATCATCAGTGGGTATGGTGAAGAGCATATGGAAAGCTGTCAAGATGATGCAAGAGGTTTACTGGGATGTGCCCTTTCTGAGGAATACTCATAGGCAACAACGCCTCAACATTAGGTCATACCAAGATGCTCTTAAAACAGCAGCTTAAGTTCCTTCTGATGGAAAGGAATGCACAACATGCTTCAAATCAATCTAAAATGATCAAAACCACATTAATCTACTCAACAGTTTAGAATAACTAATTCAGTCAGGTGAATATTCGAATCAATAATACTATTGTGCAGATATCTATGTCAGTCATTCGGATTCCTACCTCTGCTTCATCAAATGTCAGAAGTAAGTCAGATGTTCCAGAAAGGATGCCTCTTGACCCATCAATTAAATAGTCACGAGCTGGTACTGAATAAGGATCTGCTTGAAGCATCTGAGCTGCTCGAACAAGTTTGGTGCAGGCATTCTCCACTCTGTGCACAGTCAAACAAAGCTTGCTGATTAGCTTGTCTATATGACAGACCTGAGAAAATGCTGGATTTGTTTTTAACTTTACTACTTAAAGCACTGAAAGCAGACTGCTTGTTCTATACCTAGTTTAAGAAGCACGAGTACTTAATGTATAAGTTTTACCAAGAAAATAACCAGCAACTGTACAACAGTTTGTCAGAAGTCACACAACCTTCCAGAGCAGGGAATGCTTAAAGTGTCCCATATACAGCAGCCAATAGTGTCATTAAGGAGAGGTCCCAACATGGCAAATTACTTTTTATTCTAATGACAAGGGACAAATTTTTTCTTTCATAAATTCACAAAGTACTTGCTAATCATTATCAGCCTTGTATTTGCATTGTCATTCAGGAAGCAACAGCTATTAATAAATATTAAATGACAGCTTTACATGAAGACAAAAGAATACAGTATTATGAAAACTAAGACCTTGTGCACTGTTTGTTCAAGCTATAATCCAGTTCTTCAGAGCATTAACACTCCATATAAACAGCATTTTAAATAATCAGAGATTCAGTGATAAGATATGAATCTGTAACACCATTTGCAATTCCAGATTTCAAAATAGAAAAAAGGTTTTGCAACAGGAATTTATAGGATGTAATTACAATAACATAAAAGGTACTACAATAAGCAAATAAACTCTGAAATTAGGTTCCTTCAAGCCATTTAACACTACAATTTGAAAACATCAAGAACAGGAACAGTGAAAAGCTGCTGGTTTCGTTCTCTTGTAATTACTTCATGACAGCTCAGAGCAGTGTAAAACTCAGACTTCACTTTGATATTAGCTCTGCTACTCAGCTATAGTTACTGACTGTGCTGACTGACTTTCCTGCATTTTTTTTCCTTCACAGAAATTTAAGTGTAGTCTCATACAGGCTCTGGGCATGTTAGTGCCATGTGCTCAAAGTACATAAAATATGTATTTTTTAGAAAGTTAAGTTTTCAGCTAATAATTACCCCAGAGTAGAATAAATGGGGTCATCTGACCTTAGAAGCTGTTTTTTAGTGAGACATCTGCTCAGTACATCACATGGTGGTAACTCATAACTAAGAAACACAGAAGGACTTCAAGGCAGAAAGTGGGAATGGTCTGCTCATTACTATGCAATGTAATCAGTTACATTATCCAAGTCAACTGACTTCACTAAATTAGATTTCCATACTTGTTTCTCAAATTTATTCTTTTCAACTTTGCCAAGAAAGGGATCTAACAATTGACCTATTCAGCCAGCTCAGAGCTATAGGCTCAGAAATGCTTAATTTCCTACAGTTCAATTTCACGGTCTTCTCTAATACTAATTATCTCAAGGCTGCCTTTTTCATTAGCAAGTAAATGAATTACCATAAATGTGTATTAGGCTAGAAATCACCATAATTAATAAAATTCAAGTTGGTAAAGACTCAAAGGTTTTTATACAGCTTTTAGAGTTGAATATCCCAAACATAAGCTTGCATTTACTTGTACAGCATCTATTTTGTATCATGTCCCAATATACCTGAAAGACTTCAGGAGTGTGCACTGTGAACAAAAAAAAAAGCAGAAGGGTGTTTAATAAATACTCTCCATTCCCTGTGAAGCACACAGGCTAGGAATCAGAAGGTTAAAACTGGGGCAAAAAAGATATTTAACATTCCAAGCTCATGGCACTGCTCTGGGGTAGCAAGTACATCATATGTGAAGTAGTTTTGTTACTGTGACAGACAGCTTTGTCTCCCATTCCCCATTATATCACAGTTCAAGCAGTCATGAACTGCTGCAGAAAAAGTTCTTGCACACAGCATCAAGTGGTACTATTCAGCAGTGCTTGTAGCATATTTATACAGTAGGTCAACTGTTCAGTCTCCACAATCTGCTAAGTGTTGATCAAAGGCTGATTATAGTATAGCAATTAAGAAAAATTATTTTCCTTAATCCTTTTACTTATCTAAGTGAAGAAGGTGGAAATTAACTAGACTCTACACATCCTAGTAAATAAGCACAAGCAATATTACATGTTTTTATTCAATTTATCAAGAAGCAAGAAAAAATGTTGGTCTTATTTCAGTACATAAACATTCCTCTCAAAAAAAAAAATAAATCTAACCCCAATCCTCTACACCCCAGTGAGGTCACACATGGGGAACACAGTGTAATAAATACTGTGGTGGACTAGTGGACTGTGTTAAAGGCCTATTTAGCTCAGTATCCTGTCTCCAGAAGTGTCTGCAAGTAGATGCCTGAGGAGGTTTAAGAACAGGATAAACATCTATCATCCTTCCTCCAGACACTCTACCATCCTCCAAGCTATTTTCAGTTCTTGGGATTTCCTGCAGTTTGTCTATTTGATAACCCACACTGGATTCCTCTAAGTGCTTATCTATTCGCTTCCAAACATACATACAGAATTTAAACATTACATTACTTGTGGTACAAAGACACTCTCCCTGTTGTTTGCTTATAAACTCCTGTCTTCAAGCAATGCTCCCATCAAGCTCTTGCACAAGAAGAGAAGTAAGAGTTTCCATCTCCTGCATGCAAGTCATGGTCCCTTAGACCTCTGTCAGGGCCTCAGTCCCTACATCACCTTTTCCAGGCCAAAAAGTTGGAACCTGTTTAGCTTTGCCACATACAGAGGTAATTCTAGAACTGTTCTCAAAGTCCTTCCATAAGATTTCTCCGGCTCTACACAGCCTTTGTGAAATTTAGGGACAAGTGAATGCAATATTCAAGATGTGGGAGAAAAACAGTGATAAGTTGTTCTCTATTTCTTTGCTAAAAACAAACAAAAAAAACCCCAAAAACCCTATACTTCAGTTTACTTTTTGACCACTACTGAGCATATAATGGATGCTCCAACCAATAAGCCAGAGTTCCAAGACCTTGCTTTCTAGTGGCAATAATTAGTTCAGATTTAATTATCCTGACACTAGGATTGCTGCTCTTTGCATAGTGCCAGGTCTTTGGAAATAATTGAATCCACATTTAATATCAAATCACTCCATTTAATAAGGTCCTGCTGTAATTTCTCAGTCATCCATTAATCTCACTACCCTGTGTAGGACTTCAGGTCATCGGCAAGTACTTGCACTCATCCTTGTTTCCAGGGCATTTGCAAACATGGTGAAAAGCACAATCCCAGCAGAGATGTTTCAAGCCCTGCAGAATACCTCTTATCATTTGAAGGGTTCACCATGCAATTTTTCCATTCACTTTCAGACATGGACTCTGTTTTCCATTTTAGTCTCTTCTTGCTTGCCTCAATGCTTTCTTGTTTAAACAGCCTGGCTTGTCTTTGAGAAGGCAGCAAAATATTTAGTCATTCTATACACATTGGACAATGCTAATAGAGACATTGCTATACTCAGTAGGCTGTAGGGCAAAGTCACCCGAGTGAAAATTTTTAAGCTGACAGTAAGAAGCTTGGCAATTGCACAGACTTAAGGCAGCAGAAGGAAAAAGTTAGTTGTCCTTGAAACCAAAACATGGAATGAGTAGTGTCAGTCACTATTCTTCAAGTGTCTTCAATTTCCAGGCAGTTACATAATGCGTCAGTTGCCTATGCTGAGAAATTAACTTTTCCACCAATGAAATGAACAGATTGAGAACACTACATGATCTTTTTACACTGTTAAGCAAAACTACAACACATACACAACTACCATTGTTACTCTTTTTTATTTGTTGTTTTGGTTTTGTTGTTTCTTTTGTTTATTTTGTGGGTTTTTTGTGGTTTGTTTTCAAAAGGAAGCAATACATTTAGGTACAGATCTAGGGTAATAGGAAAAGTCACTGATGGGGGAAAGGTCATTTGCAACAGACATCAGCCTCAAGACCCTAAAAAGCTATTCCAGCATAAGAGTATTTTCTAATTTGCACAGCATAACTGTGTAATAATGACCTATAATTGGAACAGCTTTCCTGTATTACAATAGAAAATTAACAATAAAATGAGTTTACTTGATAAATGCTGGTGGCATATCTCTTTTCAATATCTGGTCTTCTGTTGTCTGCACAGTCTCTTTTCCAACCTGCAAGAGAAAGAAATCATACTTCAGATTCAGAATTTCACCATAAAGCCTACATGGAAACAAACTACCAAACAGCATCAACAACAAAAATTGCTTTGTACTAATGATAATTCCTTTCAATAAGTTTGCCATTGCTGTGTCTATTTTTGAAAACACTATAAACTGTTGTTAGTCTGATGTCTTAGAAATCATACATTGTTTCCTCACAACATTTCCATTAAATTAATAGGTCGGGGAAGAGTTTTCCATCTTCCCACTCTCAATAGAAACAATACTATGTTTCTGCACTTAGTTGTAAAAACTTAATCACTGTCAACTCCATAGACTTCCCTCCCTCCTAATCCCCAAGAGTCAGAAATCAGGGTTTTTAAAAGTCACCATTTTGCCCTTCAACCTAGTCTACTAGAAAAATGTAGTTAATTACTGAGAATATACTCCATATCCACATTCACACCATCCTTTAGGCAGAAATAATTATGCAGAAGCTAATAAAGAAAGAGATAGAGTAAGATCTGGAGTTTTCTATACACTAGCTCTTGTGTTACACAATAGTAGTCTTTATAATTGGTAGCTGGCTGTCTGAACTGTGAGATCACCAACTTGACAAAATATTTCCAGCTCCTTTGTTCACTGTATTTTCCAGCTGAATAAGCTATTCAGAGAGGCATCACAAAGCAGAAGGTCTTTAACCCAGACACCAGTTTGTGTTAAGAGCTGCCAGGCCTGCCCAAGCTAGACAAGATAGCCATGAACATCCCCGATCAGCTGGTGTTTAAAGATTTGCTGGTTTTTGACAGCAGTTGGAGGATGCCAGTACACACAACTCTTGCCAATGCTGACGCTGTACAGTCCCCCACATGTGCTATTTCCTTGCAAATTTATGCTGCTTGCCAAACAACACATCTTCCTACTCTGGTACTTTTCAGAGGGACTTTACAGAAAGTAGTAGATTAGCCCTAGCATTTTATTTCTTTCAAATACAATGTACACCTAGCCTAAGGTTTGTTTTCCTCCATTTGTACTGACATTAAAATAGTCACATAGATATTTTTAAGTAATGAAGGAAAGAACAGGGAGATTAAAGGCCTTTAATTTTATGATTGGTTTGTCTCTTACATTCATTGTAGGCTCACTAACAGCCTTACTCCCTCCTAGTAGACAGCACTACAGTGTTGCTTTGATTCCTGACCTTCATGGCAATGCCTCAGGATCAGAATTCATGCATGGCATGCCCCATTTCTCGTGACATGGTCCATGACCCACCAGAGAGTATGCCTGCTTTGTTTCAATTACTACCTTTGCACTCATGAAACACATGATTTATATTTCTCACATTTGTATGTACACACATTATAAAGATGACACAGAAAAGTAGTTCACAAACTTTGGTTTATACATCATTCAGATAGAAGGCTATTACCAGGTGACAATGGAGAGTAATAGTTCATTTCCAAAGAACCATACCTTCAGATTTATTTCTGTTGCAGCTGTATCAATCTGCATATAGTTCAGTATGCTGGAAAATCTCCTTCTATAACAAGATGACCAAACTATTGTATGAGGGAAAGGCTGTGGTGCTTCTCAGGGCTCAGTCTTAGGACCTTTTCTGATTAACCTCTTTATTGATGACCTTGATAAGGACATTGACTGCATCATTAGTAATTTTTCACATGACACCAAGTTAGGTGGGACTGTTGATCTGCATGAGGATAGGGAGGCTCTACAGAGAGACCTGAATAGATTGGATGGATGGGCCAATGTTAACTGGGATGAGCTCCAACAAGGCCAAGTGCCAGGCCCTGCCCTTGGGCCACAATATGCAAAGCTACAGGCCTGGGGAAATGTGCCTGGAAAGCTGCCTGGTAGAAAGGGACCTGGGGGCTTTAAATGGCAATACCTGAATATGAGCCAGCAGTGTGCCCAGGTGGGCAAGAAAGCCATGGCATCCTGGCCTGGATTAGAAATAGTGTGAGCAGCAGGAGCAGGGAGGTGATTGTCCCCCTGTACTCAGCCCTAGGGAGCCCACACCTTGAGTTCTGTGTCCAGTTTTGGTCACCTCAATGCAAGAGAGATCTCAAGGTGCTGGAGCCAGTGCAGGGGAAGCCATTGGGGTGTGGTTTTGACAGACATGGGTTAGGGGTGAACATGATAGAGTAGGGTTAATAACTGGACTTGATGTTCCCAAGGGTTTTTTTCCAACTTGAAAGATGCTATTAAAAACTATGAGAATATACCATTTTTTAAAATGCATCATAAAAGTTTAAGGGGGGAGAGGGAAGGTCTTTAACTTGAAGGTCATTATAAAATACCAATAATGATAGTTACATTAGTCAGAAAAAAGCTTCTGCTCAAGTCACAGTACATCAAGCATCAATTGTACTTCTACTTTTAACAGATGATGCAAAAAAGCATTTCCACAGGATTTCAATAGATTTTAAGCACCAATCCAGTAAACAAACAATGTTTAAATAGAGTAACTTAGGGCTCAAAGGAAAGCATTCCATATTTACATGGCTATTAACCTTCCCAGAAGCTGTTCTCTGTAAACAAAGTACTGAGATGGTACATAGAGAATAAACATACTCTGAATACCATTTAACAGGCAAATTGGAAAAAATGAAGCCACATTCATGATTTTAAATAGTTGTGGGTTTGGTTTTTTTAAGATTTGTGGTTAGAGGGATTTGTTTTGTTCCTTACTTTTACTTGATATCTGTTTTCCTCAGACTGAATTTTACATGGCCTAAGCAATTTTTAGACACTGCAGAGTAACACAAGGTAGATATTGACTCAAGTCTATATTTCCCATATGGACTATATATACCTATATATGCCACTACCAAGGGAATGAAGATTCCTTCCATTAAGATGCAGTATCTACATACACCCTATTTCAGACAGGCAGCTTGTCAAGCTTCAGACATAATACAGAACAATTCTCTAACACCTGCTTTTTAGCTTTGTTTCCATCTAACATTATACATGTAGAAAAAAATCAAGCAGGATTCCTGCTGGGGTTTCACGTAGTCTTATCCTAGGTAATCTTTCCCTAACTGGGAAGCAACACATCCAGCAGAGATAGAAACAAGCCAAAGTTACACCAAATTTACACCTATTCCTTGTTGGCACAGTCTGGACTGAAACATTTCATATTAGAAATACAACATGGCAGAGAAAATTAAATCTTCATGAAAGGATTTTGAATTCAGGTTACATATTGAGAGGTCTTAACACATGGCAACATAAGGGAAATGACGACTTAGGTTAAAGTTATCTAGTTGTGTATTCTATACCTTTCATAGTGTTTCTCTCTCCCCACAAGGCTTGCCACTAAAGGCCTAGAAAACAGATCTCAAACTGAGTTCAGAGGCAGTTTGTCTCCACAAGTTCACTAGTGTCAAAGGCTCAATAATGCCTTCAATTATTCACTTTTCCCTTTGTGAAATAAGTCATTGGAGCCAAATTACATAGAAAGCCTTTGGGAAGGAGCTCCAGCAATAGGAGCAAAACAGGATTTGGCTGTTTAGCTTTGTTTTTATCGGTCAATATTTTGATTGCAACCCATCTTCTGCTTACCTGATTTAGAAATACAGCTGTAGGAGTGAATATTTTATCATGCCCTGAACCTTAGTTACCATAACTCATAATAAAATTGAGGTGACAGTTTTCAATAAACATAGAACTTTCTGCAAACAATAGGACAGAAGAGACAAGCAATGTTGAAATGTTCAGAAAAACCTAGTAGGAGTCTGCAGGTCACACCTCACAATTTAATTCTCATTGACTAAGAGTGGAAAAAAAAAGTCAGATATAATGAGGTACAATTTGTTTTGTTTAAATACAAAACATTGTTTTTCTTTCCAAGGCTCTTTTGGAAGTATTTAACAAAGCAAATTTCCAATTTCTTTATTGTTCCACTCATCTTGCTTTGAATTACAAGTGTGATAGACATCACCTACAATTAGTGAATTTAATACTGGTTTAAGAAGCTTTAGGTTTTTCTAATTCTCTGAAGTGGAAAAGGTCGATGCAATTACAGACTGAAAAACAAGTCCCAGAATGTATATGCAGCTGAATTCTCTTCCTGCTTCTAGTTTATACCAAAGGAACAATGCACAGATATTGCCCGTGACATCAATCTACACGACCACTTTTCCTTCAAGTCAGGCATGAAACTCAAGTGCCTGCTGAATCAGAGTCTTTCCACTTTGCCTTTCAGTTAACATGGAAGCTGTATACTCACTCTGGTTTTCTCATGATTACCCTGGAGACTGCATTCCAGGCATAACAAGGTACAATTTCAAAGTCATCTGGCAATAACTTAAGTAAATTAGAACACTATGGCCATCTGGTCCCTAATAACAGCAAACTGACCTACCTGTCTACACTGGTGATTAAGACAAATTCAATTGGCTTGAGGCTAAGGAAATCCTGCTGTCCAAGTAAAATACATAACTATGAAATGAGAACCATATGGAAACCAGAAAGTGATACCATTTGTGTACCAAGACTTTTATTCATGCTGCAAAAGACTATTAACTCTGTTAACAGTACAGAGCCAAGGCTTGAATGGTTTTGCTAATTACAGGATGCACAACTTAACATCAGGGAAACAAAAGCACATGCTGATTATGTGAAACTTAACAGTGCTATTATAATTTGGAAATGAGCTCTCTTGTCAAGAGTTCCTTAGCCCAAGTTAAAACTATTTCAAGACATTTGTAACTCCAGTCAAATAACATGAGTCAGCTCTGACCTTTGAGCATAAGCAAAACTCACCTAGAAAAAGCAGATACAGCAATTGTCCTCTACAAATGAGAGCTACAACTGGGTACTTGTACTTTACAAGGAAGTCTAAGTCTAAGGAAAATGCAGATTCCAAAAGCTCTTCCAGTTCATTTCCGAGTACCTAGACACCACTACATTGCAGAGCACCTCATAAGAAACCCTGCTGATGTGTACACAGATTATGGTAGGCTTACATCATCTTTGATAATCTTCTAATATCTGCATATCAATTTAAATTTATCAATTTAGCATCTCCCTTTCTCCCAAAGTAATTGAGATGCATCCTATCCCTCCAGTCTTCCAAGGGTTAAGTAGAAATACTAAAAAAAGTTTAATTAAAATTAGGGTTTTGGGGCTCTGTTGGTAACCTGAAGAAATAAAAACCTCACTACAGGAAGTTCAGAGATCCTATCAAGTAGAAAAAAAATTATTTCCAGGTAAAGAAGAGTGGCCCATAAGAATATGGGCCATATCTTATAATACAGATAAATATTTTACTGTACAGTCTCTAAACTAGCCCAAACTCTATCTTCTTGAAGGTAGTAATAGACTTTCTCCCCAGGATGTTTTTTGTCTTCATCAGAAAAGCTAAGTTGAGACTGGTCTCTGTAACAATAATATTATTATTTCACTTATCCATGTGTTAGCACAGAAAATATTAATAGAGTTGAGAAAGACTAATTAATATGTGTTCTCTAACTTCTTGAGTAAGTTTCACATACAGAACAGTAATTAAGTTTCTTACTCTCAATATTCTAAGAGGTTTCACTAAATCAGGTGCAGGCAGACATCCAGTATAAACACCTTAATTTCACTTTGATATAGTTAGCTACAATATGTATTACTACCTTTTATAAACCATTTGACTTCTGGAAAACATTTAAGAGGTATGTATACTCTCTGGGATATTACTCTCCCAGTGCAAGTGTTTCTGGAGTACAGGGTTGGTTTTTTTCCTAAGTTCCAGAGAGAAAGAGTTTTCAGCAGGAAGAATTACAAGCATAAAAAAAGGTAGTCTTGAACACCTCTAATATAAGGCAGGAGAAATATCAATCACCATTGATTTTTAAGTAAAATAAAGACTTTTAGCACTTTTAGGCTTATTTATCTGCAGCCTTGTCAAGCAACCATCTATTTTCATTACCTTGGTGGGTTACAAAAGCTAAATGGTTTTAATGCTGAACTACATACCAAGGCAGAGATAGAATACATGAGAGATGGTACCTTAAGTTACCCTGCAAATGAATAAACTAGAGAAAGTTCTGTCTTTAAACCTAGTGTTTTCCTTCAAGGAAAACATACCTGAAATTACTTTCATTATATTAAAAATGTATTGCTTTATCAATATAAAAATTGCATCAAAAAAATCTTCACTGTGCTCACTAATATATTGGTTGAAGCAACAGAAACTTGCAACAATTGTCTTTTGGCATAAGCCCTGCCACAATAAATGTTTCTTCACAAGCAAGATCTGTACTGAAACAGTATTTTAGAGTGATTACCTACCTTCTGTAGCATATTTGACTATTTGTGTACCATAAGTGTCTCATTTTACTTGACTAGCAGCTTATTCAAGTGTACAGTAATAGTCTAAATCCTTCCTCACACATTAACTGGTATGTTTTCATTAGCTACAACATGTAGCTACATTAACTGAAGATTAGTAACTGTGGGCCGTTTCCAATAGCCAGTGTCCATTTACAACACCATTAAAAGCATCAGTGTGTCAGAAACCTGGTATTATGTAATTATTTCCCAGTTTGATTTTGCATTTAGGACTCCTGATGACTTATATCAGCTCTGAAAAAAAAAATCAGCATGTACAAGACAACCCATTTATATGCAGTCATCACAAAAAATTTGCAAGCTGAGAAAGTAGTCAAAAGTAACGTAAGGATATTATTAAAAAAAATATTTTAAAGTCTGATCTAATGTTAGTTCTGAGCTAAATGCAGACTTAACTGTTAAAATTAATTTAAGAAAAAAACACATAAGCTTACTATGTGGTTAAGTAACATACTTACATTTCACATCCAAAATAACTTCCAGTAACATTTGCTATTGATTTCTTGACTCATGCTGAAAAAGATAATTAATCTCTGATGAGATTAGACATTTTTGTGGGAAAGGCTACTAAACTATGCCATAGCAGCAGATATTACTGGAGTCAATGTACATAAAGTGCTCACAATCTTATACTATGGGATGACCACCAGTTAAGAGTGGTGTAATATAATTCCCAGTTGTCAGCAATTCCTTAGAGAAATTTCATTAATTCATTCTGCAGACCTAATTTCTTACTAAGACTTATTATTTCCCATGCCATCTAGAGTAGAATCTACTCCTAGCCATTTTTACAGCCTACATTCAGCCATTAAAAATCCATTTCCACCCAAAACAATGCTGGAGTCAGCCTGCTTCTAGAACAGCAATTGGACTAATATTCATGTAGATTCAATTATACTTCATGTTCACCTAATTGAACTATTTCAAAAGCATTAGTCTTATTCTTGCAGTCCCTGCTGGAAAGCTTAGTTCATATAATACTGCCATCTGTGGGAATTTTTGTACTAGACTTGTTTGGCCCTGCTACTGTAGGCAGAAGCATCTGAACATGCTTGATTGCAGTGACAGACTTGCTCAGGGTAGCTCTGAAACATGAAGCTCCTATTAACCTTCCCCTGTTTCATTTAAGTACTATACACAACTAACTTAAAGGTTTCAGTCCAGTACATACAAATATCTAGACTACAACTGCTTGTTTTGTTATGTTTCCACAGTTGACAAAGCTGGCCAAAGCTTGACATCATCTCTTCCATAGGAAAGGAATAATCCTAGTCACTGTTAGTTTGAAGTTGCAGAGAAGTAAAGACTATATAAACTTTAAATTTCGATGTAGAATCAGACACATTGGCACATTTACATTCTTGAAAACAGAAGTTTCCACCAATTTTTTAGCATTTTAGAGCTCCACTATACCAGGCACTGTACAAATATATAGTATTACCCACTTCACATGCAACAGCAGATCTTTGCTGTGAAGAGTGTTGACAAATCAACTCCACATTAGAAAAAGGATATCTAAGTGCCGCCAACATTTGATAGAGTATTTGAGAAGTTATAGGTACCCTTTCTAAACTGGTAAAATCCATCTAGAAGTTCAATAGAAATTAATGAAAAAAACTCTAAATCTTTGTAAGAGAAAAATTTAGAGATGACATTTCTTCACCTTCTACAAGAATGTGGTTGTTAAGAGAAACAGTACCACTGTAAATCCAGCTAAAAGCACCTCTTCCAGTGGGAAGCCACAACTGTTCCCAACATTTTGCCTTACTTGAGGAAGTGGCTCAAATGTAAAAATCAATGGAATAGAAGAGAAACACTTCTGGGAAACCATTGTACTATTTTCAACAGAAATATGAGGTTTGGGGCCAGCTGACAAGCTAACAGGAAAACCTGTCTGAAGAATGGAATTACACTCTGTGACAGCAGAGGCTACAGCCATCAAGCTTTCCTCCAGTTGACTTCATTGATACACAGGAACAAGGATAGTTACCAGCATCACCAAAATACTTAAAATTATGTGCATCAAAGTCTGCTCTTTTCAAGAAAAAAAACCCACAAGACAACCATGTAAAAAGCTGCCACAATTAAGGCCAAGCAACAGCTCTTTGTATCAATAACTGTTTCAGGGTTGGAAAGCCTCTTTAACATTTCACTGTCCTGACTAATCAGAGAACAGGTCAAACTCCCCCACATCCCAAAAACTGTCAGAGCAAAGCTTATTACAGAAATTAGCTTGCATTTGAGAGACAAAACACTTTATATTCTACAGCTTTGAACTGCGATAACCACTGATGTCAAGCTGGGAAGAGAAAAAAAAAAAATACTCATTCCTACTGCATGGGGTGTGGGTTCAGGACATTGGACTGAGAATTAAGTCAGAGAATTAAGGAATGCAGGTTTTCTCCAGCAGTAACTTCAGAGAAATAGAAGTAATGTCATGCTGCTACCTCAAATTTCACTGGAGAATGACTGAAATCAAGCTGAAAACTACTTGAAATGTACTGAGGTTCCCACTCCTCACCTGTTTTTTGAGAAAAAGGTAACTTTATTTTACACATGGCAAACAATCAAGAGGCATTTCTTCAGTTGCTACAGTTAAGTGAGTGGTTTGGCAGTCACCAGCCCTTCACAATGCAGGCTTTTTTATTCATTATATCAGAGCAAGCCAAATAAAAAGTGACCTTTTTACTACCACTCTAGAGATGGATAGAAACTCCATTTGTTTATCTGTTATTCAGCACAACTGCTATGCTGTAAAAGCTGCAAATACTGTTAGGCTTGTTAAAGTGATTGTGTGTTATTCAAACACCAGTCAGTTTATCAAATTGTTCTCACACCTAAAACCTCATAGGAGTTACATAATATTTTTTAAGTGTTTTTACACTTGAAAGTCATTCTCCAGTATTGGATGCTTTTTGTGACCTGTCTGTAACCAAACCAGCTTTTGAAGACTTTGTTGAAAGCTATTTAGGCACCTGTATACACATTCAGAGACTGAAATGGAATGGAAAACATCTTTTGAAATCAATCTTGAGGAAAGATACTAAAAGGTCAGATTTTAAAAGCAAATAGACACACCAAACCAAGTAACTTCCCAGTAACTTCCAACTGCTTGAAGCAGCATTTTAATAGTGATAGCTCTTAAAATAAACATTCAGTACATCACGAATTTCAGTATTCAAGTTTAGATGACTACACAGATGCAAGATGTTAGCAACAGATGAGGATTCCATATAGTTTAAGTCAGAAGGCTGAAGAGGCCAGCTTGCATACAGCAGAGCCTTAGCACTAATTGTTCAGTTCAGTGATGTGCTACTATACCTATTTGGAGATGAACAGCTTAACCATTCATTGCCTTTACAGACAGATATCTCACACACATGAGAAGACCCTTTGTTCAAAAATGTAGCTGACTTTGTGATCACCAGGAACTAACCACAAAGAAACCACTTTTGCAACTTACAAGTGATGTGGGTCTGGCACACGCTGACTATCAGTCCCATTGAAGTCAGTTTCTGCTCCTGATGAGAAAGTGTTTGTGCAGGCTAACAACACAAAATCTTATTAATGCCTCCCACCCCAACATCAGTTGCAGTATGCAGCCTGTTCAAAACTCAGGAAAAGGCTTGAAGACAGCAGAAACACCTCAGCTGGAGTAACTGAGGTTCCAGATGAGCTTTTAATAGCTTCCCTGCTTGACAGGTGTCTCCAGACAACTGTTCTGCAACTGAAGAGCTCACAACCCAGAAAATAGCTGAAAAACTAGAATGGGCAAGGAAGCTGATAAGAACTTTCCTAGCTCACACTTCAGTAAGCTTCCCATTTTGATGCACCTGCTCCTTTCATTAAATGCCAACTACTGGATGCTAACTTAGAATCATAGAATGTTTCGGGCTGGAAGGGGCCTCCAAAAGTCATCTAGTCCAGCCCCCCTGCAGTGAGAAGGGGATACCCTCAACTAGGGCTGAGGTCCTCAGTGCCTCCTTTGCATCAGTCTTTACTGAGAACATCAGCCTTCAGCAATCCCAGGTCCCCAAGATGCACTGAAAGTGGAGCACAAGGAAAACCTGTAACCTGATCTTCTTTCAGAGGATATTTGCTATTCTCTGGGCATAACCACCGACAGAAAATGTAATGCAGTTATTACAAGTGGTCTCTTGATAAGGATTCTCAGCCAACAGCAACAAAACAGTTTCCTATGGGAATGGCTTGTTTCTCTTCCCCAGTCTTCAGTAGAGAGCTCGTGACATAAATCATCAATATCCTACTCTACCCATGTAGTCAGAGTACTAGGAAACTCTTATGACTTAAGTTCTCTCAGTGAGAAAAAGTTAAGAGGATATTATCAACTAAGATTCAATCTAAGCTGACAGTTCCAGTAATCATGGAAAGCCTTGAAGATTTCAGAGGGCTTTTTGCCCTTCTATCACCTTTCATCATCTAGTATTGTTATCCACTGACCATTACTCTATAGAAATTATTCTGAAGAATCAGAACACTATTTACTTCAGAACACAAGATTTATTCATAAGTGAGTTGTTCAGTCTATTTTCATGGAAAACTTCTGTTCTAGTAGAGACCAAAGTACAAGCCACACCTCAGCAGACTTGAAGTATTAGTCAAAGTACCAAGGCTTGCCCTCTACTGATTTTCTATCCAGTTTTTCATAATCTTAGATTAGGGCCTGAGATTGCTACAGGCTCTATTACCAGGCCTATTTCCAAATATTATTCACACTGCACTTCTCCCCATTTAAGGAGATACTTATTAGTGAAGTATTTGTAACAAAAGATCTGCCCTTTGTTTCACCCTTACACCTCTCCATACCAAGCCATTTTGTATCCACAAAGTCTTCCCAAATGCAAGTAGGTGCAATACACCACAGATGAGTGGGTATTTCCATACATCAATGTTGTTTGGAAATACCCACTTTTTTGGGTATTTCCCAAAGTTGGATTTTCCCCACCAAGTTGCTCTTTAGATCAGGTTAGTTAATACTCTCCTGCCTGTTGTCAAAAAAAAATAAGCATTACAATTAACTTACTGGATGAACTTATAGCAATTATAGAAGAGATATTAAATGTTATCTAATTTGAATTTCACTGTTCTGATCTATGGCTGTACTTAAAGTTAAATGCCAGGAAGGTGATCATTGTGGGCACAAAGGCAAGCTCAGTATCTAGAGGATTGCTTCACAGCATTTGACTGAGCAAATGACAGAATATTGGTCACCAAAAGAGAAACAAACCACACACAAGAAAAATCAAACCACAACACAACAAAAAAGCCACCACACAGAAGTTAGTTTCTCAGTTTCTTTGACTTGTTTCTCAGAGTGAAAAAAGGTGGCAGGAGATGATATTGCTAACAGTAAATACTCTGCCTTCATAGTTGGTGTGAAAAAGCACAAAGGCAGTAAGAAAATGCAGTCAGAATCTCGAGCCTAGGAACAACACATACAAGCTGTACAACAGAAGTAGGGACAGAAATCTAGTCTTAGCTATATGAGAAGGCACTACCAAAATTAAGCAGCACTCAAGGCAGCAACTAAGACTTTCCTTTGGAAAAGTAATTTGCAAAAGAAGTGTCATTTAGCTTTTATTTAATAAGCCTAGCAGATTTGGAGCAAGAAACATAATTCTAGCATTTGCAACAACCAGATGATTTCAAGCATGATTTGCAGTAACTGGCATTAACATCACACATGTTTTCATGTATCTTCAAAAATCACTGCTTGGTTCCACCCTCCCCAGTCCTCTCAAAGACTTGCTTCATCAATTCAGATTTCAGCTGCAGCAGGAAGGAGAAGACACCTGTAAATTACCCCACTTACACTCAGAAACCTGTAGTTTCAGAATATAAAACACTCAACCGTGTTCATTGATTTATTCAACACTATAAAAGGAAATCCATGTCTACAGTCAAATACCATTATGTGAAGAAAATTATCTTCCCGTTTCAAAGCACAAAGCATAACTACATGACACTAATGGCAAAAAAAGAAACAAATCATGAAACATTGGCCCTTAATATGGATTTAACAACTCCTCCCCTACTACTGTAATACACTTATGAAGAAGAAAGCATATGTTAACTCCTCCAGAGCAAGGAATGGTATACACCCTATTGTTGTCATATGGAATTTTTTAGTCTAACTGCCACTTCTCATTCTATGCTCAAAAACCAAGCTGCATGTAATTACCAATGGAGACATTCACCAATTCCACACACATTTAAAAGAGTACAGAACAAAAGATTACTTCTAAAGCTGATGGAACAGCATGGTATATATTAAGTCTCCAAATATAACAAAGATATTCTTCCATTCAAATCATAAGTTGATTTGTCACTTAAAGATAATTCTTAACAGATGAAAGCAAGAAAAGTTTATCAAGTGCTTTTGTTATAACAAAGATGCTTTCTGATTAATCATTAATCACTTCTCCCTGTCCCATCCATGTACATATCCTAGTAGGTTTTATCCACTCTGAGCATATGGCCACACTTGCCACAACATGGTAAATTACCCCTAGAGAAATTGCAGGTACACTAAAGTACAATGTTCTACCTGAACAAAAAAAATGAAGGGGGGAAGGCACAAATCTGTACATATCCGATGACATGTTAAACATCATGAAAAAAACTGAGGAAGTTCCAACCCCTTGAGAGCCATCTTTTCTGCTGTGAAGGGAACTCCACTTGGAAAAAGATTAACTTGCCCCTTTCTTCTCCATCCTATTCCATGATACACAGATTCATAAGCATAACTACTACAAGCTATTTTTCTTCTGAAAAGGGAGCAACACACCCAAAACATGCCAATTGATTCAGGTAATTACTACTACTTCATCCAGTAGGATGACAAAGCTGCTGCAGCTACACTAAATGCAGCTCTTCCAGTTACATTTTTTTGTTACACAAATACTTGAGAACAAGCCAAAGAACTGGTACAGAGCTTCACCTACTTTGTGAATAATCTGGGAGGGTTTATTTGTGCCCATATGGGGTGGGCTTCAGCTGGTGGTAAAGAGACTGATGTCAACTTTAAGAAGTGACAAACTCTGACATGAATGTTTGACCCAGTGCTATAGGGTGTTATTCCCATCAAGTACAATCTCTAGTTAAATAAATGCGGTCTAGAATAAGATTATTTTTTCAAATAGTGTTTAGCCATGCTCTACTTAAAGGAAACATCTGATAAACCATGATTGCAAGACAGGATATTTATAAACTAAGAGACCCTTCCTGACCATAAGCCCATCCTGCTGGTTATGGTTACTGTGATGAAGAAAGATGCCAGTGCAGTTTCATAAGCCACCAAGTCTCAGTATATAAAGGCTTATCACAGCATCCATCCAGAAAACATTAAGAAATGTCAATTAATTTAATACAATATAAAGCATTATTTTTTCCCCATTAAAAAATTACTAGAAATTGATTGCATGTAAACAGACATACAGACTCAAACACAGGACAGCACCTATAGCATGGAGGATGGAAAGGCAAGAGCTGCATCATCACCTAGACAAGTGCTGGCCTTTCAGAGCAGATGTCTATTCAGAAATATCTCTGCCACTTTGTGATGGCTCAGATCTTTTATTATGAGCATTTCACAACAATGGCATCTTCCTCAGATCACTCAAGCTCAGACAAAACAAATGACAGAGAAACAGCATAATGGTCAGGTATTTGGTCCCAGGTAAAGCAGGTCAGACCTTTCAGAGTACTGACCTGGTTCAATATCCTAGTTTCTGAAAAGCCAGCCTCTCATTGAGTTGCCAATCCTACTCCAGTATTTAAATTACATGTACTTCTTAAGGTGATAGAGGGGCACGTGTGAAGGGCCTTAATTCTCATTCACAGAATTACTTCCCTGTCTGTCAAACTCAGCAGCTTCACCCATGACAACCTTGGGATTTGGCATAGCAGCAGCAACACTGCTGAGCCAGTTCTGTTTTAAACAGTGGAAAGAGCTGACAAGAGTAGGCTGTTGATGAATGTATTTTAAAATATATATCTATTAGAAACCAACAAAGTTCATTCCCTAGCAGTGAAGTTTGACCAGTTAGAAATCAGAGTTTTATTTTACTGCCCTCTAAATTAATAGCATACTTAGCAAGCTCCAAATTATCCCTGCCTATTGGGCTTTAATATTTCCTTCCCCCCAGCCAATTCTTTAGCTACAAGAAATACCAAACCAAACCCCAATCCTCCCATAAAAGGCACACATCCACTCCAAACATCAGCCAAAAAAACATCAAGACATACAGTTTAAAAATGACTATTTTAAAGCATTATTCATCCTGTGATATTAACCCAACACTTCTCCTTCAAATTCTTGTCTCCCATCAAAGGTAGTATTTGTGCTAAAAAATCCTTCTGCTACTTACCTCAACACGCTTTTTTTTTACATAGGCAACATGTGCCTTCTCTCAGTTAAGAAATTTAATCAAATTGCTTCAAAACAATTCGAGTATTGTTCTGCAAAAGCTATCCCTTAACAGACTATTGAAGAGCAAGTAGGATCAAACTGTCATGTATTGGAAATTAATGCAGAATACCATGTCTCCTAGAGTCCCAGCACTTCAAAACAGCTGTTACTTAGAGATGCAAGTTACATAATTAAATATTACCCATTGCAAACTGAGTTCCAGCTGGGGAATCGTGCTGCTGAAAGTGACAAAGTATCACCTAAAAACTCTGCTGCCCACTACTGATTGTCACACACTTTGCAACACTCACACTATACAAACAACTCCTAGCAGCTACATTAGTGTCTTGGTTATACTGACAATTCCCTCTCTGCCATCACCTCTGAAGACACCAGAACATTTGCAACTAGATAATCTGCACAAATATTCCCACTGCTGTGAACTGCAGTTTCACAAAGCACCTTTACACTACAGAACCATGCACTGAAAACACAGCTCCAGAGAGAAAATAGGGCTTCTATTCTGTAGTTCTCCTCATGTACTCAAAGCTGTATTCTACCAGATCAGGGCATCTGCCTTCTAAGTACCACCTCAGATTACATCACTTGTCTTTACTCTTTGTACATTAACACAGGAAGATAATTCAACTGTCTTCCCTTTTATTTAGCTAGCAGGAAGAAAGGAAAACTAGAGACTTCCAAAACAGTCCAAAATGAAAGAAGAGCTGGCATTAGCAAGCTGCAGAAAGAAACTAATTCTCTTTCTGCATTTGTCTAGTAAATGCCACTTTATCAGATCAGGTTTCGGGGTGTGGGGGAACAGTCACACAAGCCAGTGATACAGGCTAAGTTCAGAGAGGCAAAGCATTATTCTGAAGTCTTCCTTTCAAGGAAAAGTATTTAATGCACTCAGGCTTCACACTTGTACAGCAAATACACCTATTACATCAGTTCATTGCTGCAGACCAAGTGTTCCTCATAAAAAAAGATACAGCTAAAGTCAACAAGAAGCACTTGTATTCCCAACAGCACATCCTGTAAAATTAATATGAGTCATGGGGACCAAGACTCATCCTTACACTGTAGTAAACTGCAAAACCTCCAAGTGGCAAGTTAGCCCAGCAGCAGCAAGTACTAGAGGCTGAAATCTGATAAACACATGTACATTTGTCATCTTGACAGCTTCTTATACCCACAAGCCTCAGGATTCCTGTGCATTAATACATCTGTTAACAGTGAAACAGTATTTTAACTGTATGTAGCTATTTCATTTTACAGTGAAGTTTGCTGGCAAGGCATATCCCTTGCTATCAAAGAACTTTATAGGATTAAAAGAGTAAGTAACATCGGACTTCTAAATTTGAACCCAAGAGGAAACTCAGGGAAGTGCAAGGTAAGTATACCAGGTAATTCTTAATGAAATAGAGGAGTACACAACATTACAGGGCTTTCTGTATCAAACAAAACGCTTTTGTCTCGCAAAAATTTGCAATTCTTTTGATGCAGTTGGTTATGGAAGTACTAATAGAACTAAAACATTTCAAACTAAAACATTTCAAATGTATTAGTCATTTGCACTTCTCAGACTGCAATGTCCATGTTGCAAACACTCGTATCTTAAAGAGACATGCTATCTAAAGCTGCTTTCAAGAAGTAGAGAGATTCAAGCCAATTTCCAGCCACCTTTAACTTCCCACAAGCAAACAGCAACTCATACTCGAGGCTATTTAACTAACAGAACAAACTACAACTCCAATCTTTGCCTCAAAACAACAGGTCTGACCCTCCTCTACTCCTGTGCTGACAATGAAGCGTCACTAACATAAATTACTAACAAAAGCTTGTAAGGTTTGGGGGAGTGGGCTGTAGGACGGGATCACACCAAGGAAGTGCTTTGCCTTTTATAGCGCATACACTTAAAATAGGAGTTTCCAAGACAGCAAAGAACCACACGGCATATCGGAGACATCTAGGAGACGGTGCAGGGTCTACCCGCACTGAGCGGATAGGACGGTATAAACAGCAACAGTTACAGCACTTCACTGCACTTCAACGTGATGCCGATCCTCGAGTGAGTAAAAGGAACACTTCTTCAGTCCAAGGCAGCGGTGAGCAACTTGCTGCTGCGGGCAACTCCCGGCTCTGCAGCGCGGCCCGCCGAGCTCCTTCGCCGGCCGGGGCGGTAACAGCCGAGGGCAGCTCCCAGACAGGAGCCGCAGAGGTCCAGAAAGCCTCCCAACTTAACCCCTTCCCGGCCCCAGCCTCGCCGCCAGCGACACGTTGCCTCCCTGACGGCGGCGACGCCAAGGAAGCCGCCCCGTTACCGCGCACCGCACCTGTAGGCGACAGGCCGGGCCGGGCCGGCTCCCAGGCGGCGGAACCCCGAAGTTGGCCGCGGCGGCCAAAGTTGCTCCCGGGAGGGGGAGCGGAGGAGTCGGGCCGACCGCCGCTACTCACCCGCACCAGGTTGCTGACAGCGGCCTGCACGGCCGACACCGGAGCGGTGAGGTCCGGAATGGCCTTGCCGTCCACCTCCCCCTCCTCGTGCATGATGACCAGGTGGGAGATCTGCTGGGCCACCGGCTCCAGGATGCTCTCGATAGTGCGCGTGTGGAAGACGGGCATGGCGGCGGCGGGGCGGGGGGGCCGGGGCCCGAAGTCCGCACAAACTCCTGGCAAACTCTGTCCCTGCGGGCTGGCGCCCCACAGAGAAAGCCGCGGCCTCCGCACAAAACTAAGAACGAGGAGGAAGAGGAAAGCAAGCAACCGCTTGGCCCTCCGCTCGCGCCTTGAGAGGACTGCGGCAGCCCGGAGATGAAGCTCCCGGTTCAGGCTCGCGGAGGTGGGACTCGAACTCGCCGCGCTGCTGCTTCCTCTGGCAGCACCCACCCCGCACTGGCACCGCTCCTCACTCAGGCGGCGGTTTTTCAACCGCTACAACCTACCCCTCCCACGGCTACCCGCCCCCTCTGCTGCCCTAGCCCAATGGCCGATCCAGGACCGCCGTTCCCAGTGGCGCAGTGCCCCGTCCATCAGCATTCCAGCGCCTCCCTCTCCCTTCGCCTCTCCTCCTGCCTTTCCCGCACCGCACGCCTTCCCAAGCAAGCTTGGTTGCGCGGGCGCTGGTTTCCCAGCCTTGAGATGACGTCAGACATTCTGGTGTCCATATAAGGAGATGATTAAAGCCGGTGTGCCGGGAGAGTGGCCGGGGCAGCAGGGGACGGGGGTGGTGGTGGTGGGACTTCAGCGTCCTGCCCGGCCCACGCCCT